>JAZDUA010001639.1:0-29686 GCA_038098605.1 Gryllus longicercus
AACTCAACCAACCATATCCAAAATTAATGGATAATTAAATGCTCTATTCCTGAATTTTGGGCTCTTTTGGGTTTCCAAAATCATGAGCGCTGCTAGCTTTAATCGAAAGCTTAGAAAATACAACTTCCCATTATTTCTAGACAATGGAAATGCATAGAAGGAAGGCTAATTTTAGGCTCTAGAAAAAAATTCCAGTCTATATTTCTCAAGAATCAGGGCTCTACAATGTGAAATATTTAACACACGTTCTTATAGGTTAATAAACACGAAAGCTCAAAAACATCAAAACAATATGAAACCCTTCTCAAAACTAAAGGCTAATTTTTGACTTTAGGAAAATAATGTCCCAGCCCATATTTACCAAACATTAGGGCTGTAAAAGGGTCTTCTTTTCATAAAATCATTTCCTAATCAAAATTTATATAATCGCTATATGCACGAGTAAATTTGAAATTATGACTTTTACTATTTGCATAACATTAAAATTCTGAAACTTATCTAAATTAATTATATTAAACTATCACTATTAGAGAAATAACTACGCGTTAGCTGGTGCCCATTCTATCGCGATACTTACCATTCGCACTTTCTAACGTTCTTCTTTCAAATTGTCATGTGACAGTTTTTTAAAGTTTAGTTTAGTTTTTTAAACAAGTTCATTTCTGGTTGAATGTGTCAAAAAATTTAACTATTTTCTTATAAAATCCGCAATTAATAACATAATTTCACGAAAACCGAATTTCCATCCATCTATGTTTGAAATCAATCTCTACAGCCGTCTATGCTTAAGTCTAAAGTCGTTCTGTCTTCAAAGACACCAAACCTTTGAAACGAAACCTATTTCTTTTGTTTATAATCTTTTATAACTATTTTTGTCATTTGACATATTAGCCTCACCGTCATCTTTCTCTTTTCTTGTACCATACATGGTAGCCAAACGTAACATAATTAGCTGTTGTATCCTTTCTGGAAATATTACTTCTGATGAACTTTATTTTTTTTATAATATCGTTTGTCCCTTATACTGACTGTTTAAAAGCATATATTCTGATGCTTACCTTTCGGAATAGTATGTCCTTCTGAGCCTCGATCTAATGTTAATCACAAAAAAGAAGCATACTAAGTTTTATTTTCACTAATGCAGAACATGGCTGCCATAATGTCATCATAATCATCATTAGGGATTAGCCATTCGGCATATTCCGTCTCCTTTACTACCATTATGTCTGCTCATAAATAAAATGTTCTGTTCTAGTGTCCATTGCGAATTTAATGTCAATAAATAGGTGTTACGTATATATTTGTTTTACAAAACAATGCTTCAGAAATGGTTTATCACACTATGTAACCCCCACGACAACAGTGGCATTAACATACATAGGTCACATTGCCGCCTTTACGCTCGGCAAACCTTCTTTGCTTTGCAGGCACGAGCGTCGAGGCCGGGGGCGCGGGCGCGGGCGTCGGGGCGTTCGGGCGCCACAGCCGCACGGACCGCAAGCGGCGCATGCGAGAGCGCATGCGCAGCAACACCAACCTGTTCCTGCGCGAGATGCGCATGCTGATGGCGCGCCAGGACAAGACCATGGAGCGGCTGACGGCGCAGCACGCGCAGGCGCGCGACGCGCTCTTCAAGGAGATGCAGCGGGTGAGCCCTCCCACCCACACCCAACTCCTCAGGGCTTTTCCTGGAGATGCAGCGGCCGAGTTCCCCACCACCCACCTCCTAGTGGACACAGGAAGGGTCCGGAGTCGGGTCAAAGACGCCCAATAGGCAACTCCTACACCACCTACCCACATACTCACTCTCATACTTACTTACTTACCCACTCCTCCAACAACCGACCCACTCCCTTACGCAAGTACCCTCCCCGAGACCCATTCTCTTACCCTCTCACGTATCCGCGCACTCATCTAGTCACTCACTCAAACACCCTTATCCACCCACCTTCCCACATTCCTACCCACTCTCACAGCCATACAACCTTCGCTAAAAGATATGAAGTACCTAATTCCCACATCACACCATACCTCTCTCTCACACCTACCTACCTACCTACCCACTCACCCACCCACACAGCCATTTAGCTACCCAACTACCCACTCACTCTCCCATTTATCCATTCGTCTACCCATTCACCCATCCACCTACTCACTCAACCACCCACCAATCCTCTCACCCACGTACTCACTTACTATCTCTTCCACTGATCCACACACTTCCTACAGGCATGCGCTAGCCGTAGCGGAAATGAGGCCAGGAAATGCACTGTTTAAGAACATGCAGCGGCTGAGTTCTTCACTACACCACATCTCACCCACCCATTCACCATTCGGACCTCGCGATTAACATTTCTCAGGGACAGATTGTACCGGCTGCGATAGCTCTGCATCAAAGCTGTTTTCTTCACAGCATCATTGTCCAGAAGGTCCTAGGTTTCAAATCATGATAGTTGCGGGTTCTTGATTGGGATACGGGACTGTAACGAATTCAACCACAATCTGGAGGAGAATTCTAGTGGATGGCTGCTCCAATCAATATCAAGCAAGTGCTTTAGCAGTACCTTACAAAAAAAGGCCATGAACCACGGGCGATCTTTCCTTCCTCACCTTTGTTTCCGCCTTTCCCCTTAAGCATATACTTACATGCACTTCGCTGCCTCACACGTCGGGATCTCTCCCTCCCTCCCTTCCCCCCATCTCTCACTCTCTCTCTCTCTCTCTCTCTGTCTTTCTCCCTCTCGTTTCCGCACAATTTTATTTCATAATCTATTGAATATTCTTCTATTTCATCTCACGTTGCATTAATAATTAAAAATAATGATATATGAAAAGTATTTCATGAATTACATTTCACCTGACACTGCATTCCGATACCTCGTCTGTGGTCGTTTACATCACTCTACATGTGTTATTTGCCTGACATCAATTTGTATAAATTATTAGTATAGCACTGTGGAATTACTAACATTTCAGAGATATAAATATATTTTATGGCGTTTTCGAATATTTTACGAATTATTTTCCGAGTTGTAATTGCCCCAATAGATGGATAGGATCCCTAAACAATAATTGATTTTGCTTGTAGAAAAATCCGACCGTGATAACTTGCCAATGATTACTGTCATTCTACACGCTAGTCATCTCTTTCCTTAGTCTGTCAGTCTGACGTTTCTGTTAATTTACTACCTGTTAATAATTCTTGTCATTCTACTTGTATCTATCTGCCTAACAGCTTTGTCACTCTTCTTTACCAGCCTATTATTTCGAAAACTATAGTTCTTTTTATTGCGGCCACTAGTCTTTAATTCTTCTTTTTTCGTGCAGGAGGTATAAAAAAGGTTTTATAGTCAACTCTTAAATCTTTCATGAGACCTTAGTTAACGGTTCTTGTGTATCATTTAATTCAAGCCTAATAATAGTTGTCCGTTTTATTTGATTTTAAAGTACTGTAAGTTGTCTGTTATAAAATAGTACATAATGAAACGATGATGTAAAAATGGGTATTAATACACAAGTGGTACCACTGCGCTAGCCAAATAGGATCAATGTGAAATGAGGATCCAATTTATTTTAAATAATATTCCACGTAAAAATACCAATAATAAAATAAATTAAAACTGACAAACTTAATACATAAACTGACAAGTTTAATGTTAAATGCAATTTTTAAGTACACAAACAAACGAAACATTTACTAGAATTTACTTCAATGATTAATGAAGAGTCAATACTTGGTTTGTAAACTTCTCTGTGATTGGTCAAGAACTTGTATCATAATGAAATCTGTATCGTAATGAGTATCATTATGCAACCGGTTGCAGCCATCAAAAGAGAGAATTGTGCAAATAGAGTAGAAACACACATGTCACGTATCTCTTGATTATGTCCCGTGTATTAACAGCCGTGTGCCCACATAAGTGTCTCCGATAAATTCAGCTGCCACTGATTTCCACTTATCCAAAGTCGCTGTCCGTTTGTCTCTCTCTTGAGGTAATTTCAAACAAGAACACTTAAAGTTCCCACACAAAGAAAATATATTGTTCGGAAATTGTTGTAAACAATCGGTAAACAATTACCTGCTCCGCTTCCGCGGATATCTTGTTCGCATTTTGGAACCACCCATTAATTGTTTCAAATACCTTCCCCAAGGTTTCGCCAATCTTCTAATCTCTTGAAGGCGCTACTATTTGGAGATTTAAACGAGAATATCACGATATCACAATATCTCGACCTCCATTCAAGCATCCATTTCTTACTAACTCGAGGCAGTCTCTCCTCAAACAAACTTTCGTCCATAGTAATCGACGCTGCATACTTCAATCGTCTCTTTCTGACGGGCTACACTCGTTACATGTTTTATATTTTTTTAGTAACAACACATTTCATAATTACCAGAATAGAGAACAAAGTTTTCATAAAAATGGTCCAATTGAGCAGACATTTTTTTTTAATGGAGATTCCTTTGTTGAGAGGGTTTGAACCCAACCCGTCATCCATTAACTGGAAATAAGATGATTTTGAAGGATAAAATGGAGATCTAATTTACGTTCTGTTCACAGATATACGAGTTGTACAACAATGAGGAACTGGAATATTCGTTACAACCCAAGATAGAAAATTATGTTTAAAGGATGGAAGATAGTGCTTAAGTATACCGTAAGTTTTTTGTATTATCATATTCCTAGAATAAAGAAATATGTGTAATCCTTCTATCTAAGAACCACGCGTTTAGGATCCTGATCCCAATAACCCTTTGTAATATTTTTCACTACTTCAAAAATACCTCTTTGTCCATCTGTGAACAATAATAGCGCCTAAATCACACATACGATTTTTCCTAAACGTTTTAGAATCAATAGTCAAAATTTGAGCAAGTCTACGGAATTTAGATTTATATATGCTGTTGACACATTGCCGGCCAAATTACTTCGAATTTGGCGCCTTGTCTTCATTAACAGGGCGTTTGATGTTCTTTGAAGGCGTTTCAAAGGAAAAGACTATACATTTTAAACGTGGCGCCTTCGAGATAGTCTTAATTTTCTCCCAAAACCCGCGCGAATTTCTTCTTCTTTGGTGTCAAAAACATTCATTTCTTTTTGCAAGTTCTTTGAGTCGAATGCAACTTGTTATATTAGTGCGAAGTGCCACCGAAAGATCGCACCAGCTCCCGGCGAAGGTCCACCGGACTTCTCCCGCGTATATTTGCCAAAGGCGAGATGCTTAGAATTTCTATATCAGGCGGCTGATCGCCTCGTCACGACAAGGAGTGCGGAAACAAGCGTTTTGCACGTTTTCAGAATTCGACTCGGAGTGTGCCAGGCACTGTATGTAATACAATCACGTAGATAAAGGCTACGGAATTCGCAAGGAAACGGCAATTTTCGTTGGGCAGAGGTAATTGTGACAACTTCAATACTCTTTGTTTCCTTCGCCAAATAACAATACTTGTAAATTGTGTGTCATTTATTTTCCAGAACATTCTTGTCTAACGAGAGAACTACTGCGACAGAAGAGGCGATGTTCCACTGTTATTTTCATTTTTCAACAACAATGCTCTGCTCTGCTCTCCCAGCCTCTTTCAACTATTTCGCTGCCTTAACAATGGTGCCAGGAAACCCGGGAGCAATAAGTTTTGTGCTAGTGTATCTGAAAGTCTTATCTTTTGTGTTTTTTCTTTAAGTAGTGATTAAATATATAATTGTGAAATTATAAGTGACACTTTCAGTTGTGTGTATAGTGTAATAGTGGTTCTTTCAAACATCTATCTTTGTTTTGGTTAAAGAAACCAAATATCAGTGATTTTCTGTATAGCTTAAGCACTTCACAAGCTGTAAGTCCAAAATGCCTCTAAAAAGACGTCAGATTTTTGCTAAATGGCTACATTTAGATTCAACATTGACTAGAATCGAAGAGAATTTTAATTCTCTCTCAGATATAAGCAGACCAAATTTAGAATGTTTCTTGGACAGGGGTGAGGAATTATGGAAAGATATTAGATTTACAGTTGAAGATGCTATAAAGCAAGAATTTTTAGATGATTTAACCCCCTCATTTGAGAACTTGGAAAGCAGATACATGCATTTTAAAAGCCAATGTCGTTCTGAATTGGCAAAATTATCAGAAAAAACACATGTCGTTAAGCCTAGTCCTATGGGATGCTTACCACATGTGAAATTGCCTACTTTCTCAGGCATGTATGATCAGTTCATGCAATTTCATGATATCTTCCTAACGGCAGTGGTGGAAAATCATTCACTGAGCCCTATCGAAAAATATATGCATCTGCTTTCGCATTTAAAAGGGGAACCGTATATGCTTGTCAGTGCTTTAAATGTGTCAGGTGATAACTTTCATACTGCTTGGGAATTATTAGTCCATAGATACTCTAACAAAACCAAAATAATAGACACCCATGTCAAAGCTTTGCTCAATTTGCCCCAAACAAAAAGTGATTCTTCTTCTCTCAAACAGTTCATTTCTCAAATTTCCACAAATTGGTGTGGACTTAAATCGATATCACTCGATATAGATTTAAGTGAATTAATCTTGCAACATTTAATACTCTCCAAACTAGACTTCAAAACTAGAGAATCGTGGTATCTTAGTAAAGGCTCGGCACAAAGAATGTCAGGATTACAGGAATTATTAGATTTCTTAAACCATAGGGCAAATGCATTGGAATTTAATGAAGGCATTTCTCAAAAATCACAACCAAATTCTGTTCCAGCTGGAAAACCTCATCAAACAGCACCTAACCTCAGGGCGTTTGCTATAAATGTATGCGATTCCAGTCAGTGCATCTTGTGTCCAGAGAAACATCCGTTGTTTAAGTGCGTGAAATTTCAACAGTTAACGGTGCAAGAAAGATTACAGGTGTGTCGTAAAAATTCATTGTGCATGAATTGTTTGTCCAAAGCTGTCAAAGACCACCCTTGTAGCAAAGGGACATGTAGGGTATGTACTCTAAAGCATCATTCTCTTTTGCATGACCCGAATCATAACAAACAGGTAGTGAATTTCAACATAACCTCAAAATCAGATGTAGGAACTCTTGTTAAAGTACAATCTCAATCTTCCCCAGAGGAAGGAGAATGCTCTATGGTTAGTGCTGAACCGCGAGAGGCTGAAAAAGTTTTCTCTCATATGGTCTTTACTGAAGCAAAGAAATTTCGGGGTTTGTTGCCAACTGCTATAATTTTGGTCACTGACAAAAGGGGTAACGATATACCAGTCAGAGCATTGCTAGACTCGGGTAGTGAAGTTTGTTTTATAACGGAAGGCCTTGTCCAACTACTAAATATTCCAAGAACAAAGTGTCACTATTTGATACATTCTGTTAATTATCTAAAATCAGTATCAAATGGGGAAGTGAATGTAACCATCAAATCTCGGTTTAATGATTGGCAAACCGGGGTGCAATGTTTAATAGTTCCATCTATTTCATCAAAATTGCCTCAAACATCCCTTGATTTGTCAAAATTAAAAATTCCAGCACATCTCAAACTAGCAGATGACACGTTTCATTTGTCGAACAAGGTTGACATGTTATTAAATTCCTCAGTGTTCTTTGAAGTTTTCAAAGAAAAAGTATCACTACCTAATGAAATCCCTGTCATTTTGGATACCCTGTTAGGTTCGGTCATAGCAGGATGCACTAACATACAATAAGTAACTACATTCTACATTTCTGTGTATAGAATCCTAATTGCATCAAGTGTACTAATAATTCTGTCGCTTATGGTTTTTTATTTATGAGTTATTTATTCCTTAGTTATTTATTTATTATTTATGAGTTTTAGCCACACGATGCTGGCAACAAAATTGCTATTGACAAGAAGCTGTCTTCACAAAGTGAGCATTCGACATTTCAATTTAATGTAATTGCTACAACTAGATTTCTCAACGGAATGTGCTGCCTGTGATCGATGAAGGTGGTAACACTATTTCATTACTACTTCTTAACGTTAATTGCTAATTCATTCAGAATACCTTTCTTACTACCCCTTACGATAAGGAGGAGTCTCTATCTTATCAGAATCTATCAATAAGGTTCAATTATTAGCACAAGCTAATGCGTACCAATTCGATCAAGTCGGTCATTGGTATTTGCAGGGCACGTTATAAACCTTGGGTCGTGGTACGCGCCTGTCATACCACTAACGAGGGATCTCCACTTAATTACAGTGGAAAACCTGGCCACAAGTCAATTTATAACGGCTCTGAAAACATTGGGTTTCACTAAGGCTACCCAAGAATCATTTATCGAAATAACGTGTGAGAGGTAACGTACAATTGATACCTCGTTCACATACTTTCTTACTTCCCCTTATGCTAAGGAGGAATCTTATCATGCTAGAACTTTTCAAAAAGTTCAATTCTCATCATAATCTAATACAGATCATCTCTAACAAAGTCAGTCATTAGTAAATGCAGTGCACGTTGTAAACCTTGGGTCGTGGTACGCGCCTGTCATACCACTAACGAGGGATCTCCACTTAAACACAGTGGAAAACCTGGCCACAAGCTAATTTACAACGGCTCTGAAAGGATTTGGTCCCACAGAACCTACGCTCCTTTATTATCCAATTGTCAAAAAACAACACTTAAAACGCTCTCTCATTCAAAATTGTATTTCACTTTCTGAGTTGCTGTGTAAACTCGCAGAGATCTATGAGATCCCTCAGGGGACAATATCGATTCTTAGATATTGCCACGGGCCTTGGCGCTCCCGGGGACCTGAAACTACCCGAGCCACCCCCGATTCTAGTTGTCATTTTTTTCTTGTTAATTCATGTGATTAAAACAGGATTAGCTAAAACACTGTTTGCAGTGCCAACTTGGAGCTCACCACTCACCCACACAGGGCGTCTACGACTCTTCACTTTTCGGAATTAAAATGACACGCCCAATCATTTTAATAAAAATTAGGTCTATCGTTATCTGCTGGTAGGATTCTTTAAATATCCAGCCAAGAAAACGTCTGAATTGGGAAACCTTTGAAAATAACAGGCTCTAGGCGCCCTGGTCTGTGTGCAAGAGTGGTGACGACAGAAGTTGCACTGTAATAAAACTCACAAATACAAAATTGCATCGATCACAGCACGAGGCAGAGAGTTCATCCTTTCTCTTTGATTATTCATTCGTATTGTCGACACACATCGCCCAGAAATCGAACAGTTTTTATCTTTTTTATTTTCGTTT
Source organism: Gryllus longicercus (assembly GCA_038098605.1). Classification (NCBI taxonomy): domain Eukaryota; kingdom Metazoa; phylum Arthropoda; class Insecta; order Orthoptera; family Gryllidae; genus Gryllus; species Gryllus longicercus. Next base: position 9,205 of record JAZDUA010001639.1, read on the forward strand.
TTATGGTGCATTGAAGCATCGACCAATACATTTGGTTTACCTACTCTTAATCTTAATAATTTGATCTCTTGTGCGTTTGGGGAGTTCACAGCTCCAAACGATGTTTGTTTTGTTTTGAATTTCAGGTTCGTGAATCCGCTCAGTGATACGAACTACAATAATTATATCTTAACTCGTTGTTGTGTTGTTGTTTTTTTATATTCTCTTTTTGTCTTTGAATTGGCACCGTCAATTTGGAACAGCACTCGGGAAGATGGTATTCGTGACATTCGTTCGCACGAAAAACCGTGTTTTGTTTCGCTCAGTCTTAGTCCTTTTGTCTTGTCTTGTTTTGTATTGTTTAATTTTGTTGCTGTTTTTCTTTCTCTATCAAATTACCAAGGCACCGCCCGGTACCCAATTCGTTCATTACTTATTGCACTCGGTCATGGAACACCGACTTTTTATATCGCAGTTTCTCTAATCTCGCCTTTCGAAAACAAGCTTTTCAAAAAGCATATTCGAAGCAGGATGGCAGAATTCGCTGCTCGTCGAAAGTGACAGTCAGTTCTACAGCGTCCTGGCCCTGCGACTCGTAACCGGGTTCGACGCCCTTGGGGGGCGGGAATAATGTTGACACATTGCCGGCCAAATTACTTCGAATTTGGCGCCTTGTCTTCATTAACAGGGCGTTTGATGTTCTTTGAAGGCGTTTCAAAGGAAAAGACTATACATTTTAAACGTGGCGCCTTCGAGATAGTCTTAATTTTCTCCCAAAACCCGCGCGAATTTCTTCTTCTTTGGTGTCAAAAACATTCATTTCTTTTTGCAAGTTCTTTGAGTCGAATGCAACTTGTTATATTAGTGCGAAGTGCCACCGAAAGATCGCACCAGCTCCCGGCGAAGGTCCACCGGACTTCTCCCGCGTATATTTGCCAAAGGCGAGATGCTTAGAATTTCTATATCAGGCGGCTGATCGCCTCGTCACGACAAGGAGTGCGGAAACAAGCGTTTTGCACGTTTTCAGAATTCGACTCGGAGTGTGCCAGGCACTGTATGTAATACAATCACGTAGATAAAGGCTACGGAATTCGCAAGGAAACGGCAATTTTCGTTGGGCAGAGGTAATTGTGACAACTTCAATACTCTTTGTTTCCTTCGCCAAATAACAATACTTGTAAATTGTGTGTCATTTATTTTCCAGAACATTCTTGTCTAACGAGAGAACTACTGCGACAGAAGAGGCGATGTTCCACTGTTATTTTCATTTTTCAACAACAATGCTCTGCTCTGCTCTCCCAGCCTCTTTCAACTATTTCGCTGCCTTAACAATGGTGCCAGGAAACCCGGGAGCAATAAGTTTTGTGCTAGTGTATCTGAAAGTCTTATCTTTTGTGTTTTTTCTTTAAGTAGTGATTAAATATATAATTGTGAAATTATAAGTGACACTTTCAGTTGTGTGTATAGTGTAATAGTGGTTCTTTCAAACATCTATCTTTGTTTTGGTTAAAGAAACCAAATATCAGTGATTTTCTGTATAGCTTAAGCACTTCACAAGCTGTAAGTCCAAAATGCCTCTAAAAAGACGTCAGATTTTTGCTAAATGGCTACATTTAGATTCAACATTGACTAGAATCGAAGAGAATTTTAATTCTCTCTCAGATATAAGCAGACCAAATTTAGAATGTTTCTTGGACAGGGGTGAGGAATTATGGAAAGATATTAGATTTACAGTTGAAGATGCTATAAAGCAAGAATTTTTAGATGATTTAACCCCCTCATTTGAGAACTTGGAAAGCAGATACATGCATTTTAAAAGCCAATGTCGTTCTGAATTGGCAAAATTATCAGAAAAAACACATGTCGTTAAGCCTAGTCCTATGGGATGCTTACCACATGTGAAATTGCCTACTTTCTCAGGCATGTATGATCAGTTCATGCAATTTCATGATATCTTCCTAACGGCAGTGGTGGAAAATCATTCACTGAGCCCTATCGAAAAATATATGCATCTGCTTTCGCATTTAAAAGGGGAACCGTATATGCTTGTCAGTGCTTTAAATGTGTCAGGTGATAACTTTCATACTGCTTGGGAATTATTAGTCCATAGATACTCTAACAAAACCAAAATAATAGACACCCATGTCAAAGCTTTGCTCAATTTGCCCCAAACAAAAAGTGATTCTTCTTCTCTCAAACAGTTCATTTCTCAAATTTCCACAAATTGGTGTGGACTTAAATCGATATCACTCGATATAGATTTAAGTGAATTAATCTTGCAACATTTAATACTCTCCAAACTAGACTTCAAAACTAGAGAATCGTGGTATCTTAGTAAAGGCTCGGCACAAAGAATGTCAGGATTACAGGAATTATTAGATTTCTTAAACCATAGGGCAAATGCATTGGAATTTAATGAAGGCATTTCTCAAAAATCACAACCAAATTCTGTTCCAGCTGGAAAACCTCATCAAACAGCACCTAACCTCAGGGCGTTTGCTATAAATGTATGCGATTCCAGTCAGTGCATCTTGTGTCCAGAGAAACATCCGTTGTTTAAGTGCGTGAAATTTCAACAGTTAACGGTGCAAGAAAGATTACAGGTGTGTCGTAAAAATTCATTGTGCATGAATTGTTTGTCCAAAGCTGTCAAAGACCACCCTTGTAGCAAAGGGACATGTAGGGTATGTACTCTAAAGCATCATTCTCTTTTGCATGACCCGAATCATAACAAACAGGTAGTGAATTTCAACATAACCTCAAAATCAGATGTAGGAACTCTTGTTAAAGTACAATCTCAATCTTCCCCAGAGGAAGGAGAATGCTCTATGGTTAGTGCTGAACCGCGAGAGGCTGAAAAAGTTTTCTCTCATATGGTCTTTACTGAAGCAAAGAAATTTCGGGGTTTGTTGCCAACTGCTATAATTTTGGTCACTGACAAAAGGGGTAACGATATACCAGTCAGAGCATTGCTAGACTCGGGTAGTGAAGTTTGTTTTATAACGGAAGGCCTTGTCCAACTACTAAATATTCCAAGAACAAAGTGTCACTATTTGATACATTCTGTTAATTATCTAAAATCAGTATCAAATGGGGAAGTGAATGTAACCATCAAATCTCGGTTTAATGATTGGCAAACCGGGGTGCAATGTTTAATAGTTCCATCTATTTCATCAAAATTGCCTCAAACATCCCTTGATTTGTCAAAATTAAAAATTCCAGCACATCTCAAACTAGCAGATGACACGTTTCATTTGTCGAACAAGGTTGACATGTTATTAAATTCCTCAGTGTTCTTTGAAGTTTTCAAAGAAAAAGTATCACTACCTAATGAAATCCCTGTCATTTTGGATACCCTGTTAGGTTCGGTCATAGCAGGATGCACTAACATACAATAAGTAACTACATTCTACATTTCTGTGTATAGAATCCTAATTGCATCAAGTGTACTAATAATTCTGTCGCTTATGGTTTTTTATTTATGAGTTATTTATTCCTTAGTTATTTATTTATTATTTATGAGTTTTAGCCACACGATGCTGGCAACAAAATTGCTATTGACAAGAAGCTGTCTTCACAAAGTGAGCATTCGACATTTCAATTTAATGTAATTGCTACAACTAGATTTCTCAACGGAATGTGCTGCCTGTGATCGATGAAGGTGGTAACACTATTTCATTACTACTTCTTAACGTTAATTGCTAATTCATTCAGAATACCTTTCTTACTACCCCTTACGATAAGGAGGAGTCTCTATCTTATCAGAATCTATCAATAAGGTTCAATTATTAGCACAAGCTAATGCGTACCAATTCGATCAAGTCGGTCATTGGTATTTGCAGGGCACGTTATAAACCTTGGGTCGTGGTACGCGCCTGTCATACCACTAACGAGGGATCTCCACTTAATTACAGTGGAAAACCTGGCCACAAGTCAATTTATAACGGCTCTGAAAACATTGGGTTTCACTAAGGCTACCCAAGAATCATTTATCGAAATAACGTGTGAGAGGTAACGTACAATTGATACCTCGTTCACATACTTTCTTACTTCCCCTTATGCTAAGGAGGAATCTTATCATGCTAGAACTTTTCAAAAAGTTCAATTCTCATCATAATCTAATACAGATCATCTCTAACAAAGTCAGTCATTAGTAAATGCAGTGCACGTTGTAAACCTTGGGTCGTGGTACGCGCCTGTCATACCACTAACGAGGGATCTCCACTTAAACACAGTGGAAAACCTGGCCACAAGCTAATTTACAACGGCTCTGAAAGGATTTGGTCCCACAGAACCTACGCTCCTTTATTATCCAATTGTCAAAAAACAACACTTAAAACGCTCTCTCATTCAAAATTGTATTTCACTTTCTGAGTTGCTGTGTAAACTCGCAGAGATCTATGAGATCCCTCAGGGGACAATATCGATTCTTAGATATTGCCACGGGCCTTGGCGCTCCCGGGGACCTGAAACTACCCGAGCCACCCCCGATTCTAGTTGTCATTTTTTTCTTGTTAATTCATGTGATTAAAACAGGATTAGCTAAAACACTGTTTGCAGTGCCAACTTGGAGCTCACCACTCACCCACACAGGGCGTCTACGACTCTTCACTTTTCGGAATTAAAATGACACGCCCAATCATTTTAATAAAAATTAGGTCTATCGTTATCTGCTGGTAGGATTCTTTAAATATCCAGCCAAGAAAACGTCTGAATTGGGAAACCTTTGAAAATAACAGGCTCTAGGCGCCCTGGTCTGTGTGCAAGAGTGGTGACGACAGAAGTTGCACTGTAATAAAACTCACAAATACAAAATTGCATCGATCACAGCACGAGGCAGAGAGTTCATCCTTTCTCTTTGATTATTCATTCGTATTGTCGACACACATCGCCCAGAAATCGAACAGTTTTTATCTTTTTTATTTTCGTTTTTATGGTGCATTGAAGCATCGACCAATACATTTGGTTTACCTACTCTTAATCTTAATAATTTGATCTCTTGTGCGTTTGGGGAGTTCACAGCTCCAAACGATGTTTGTTTTGTTTTGAATTTCAGGTTCGTGAATCCGCTCAGTGATACGAACTACAATAATTATATCTTAACTCGTTGTTGTGTTGTTGTTTTTTTATATTCTCTTTTTGTCTTTGAATTGGCACCGTCAATTTGGAACAGCACTCGGGAAGATGGTATTCGTGACATTCGTTCGCACGAAAAACCGTGTTTTGTTTCGCTCAGTCTTAGTCCTTTTGTCTTGTCTTGTTTTGTATTGTTTAATTTTGTTGCTGTTTTTCTTTCTCTATCAAATTACCAAGGCACCGCCCGGTACCCAATTCGTTCATTACTTATTGCACTCGGTCATGGAACACCGACTTTTTATATCGCAGTTTCTCTAATCTCGCCTTTCGAAAACAAGCTTTTCAAAAAGCATATTCGAAGCAGGATGGCAGAATTCGCTGCTCGTCGAAAGTGACAGTCAGTTCTACAGCGTCCTGGCCCTGCGACTCGTAACCGGGTTCGACGCCCTTGGGGGGCGGGAATAATGTTGACACATTGCCGGCCAAATTACTTCGAATTTGGCGCCTTGTCTTCATTAACAGGGCGTTTGATGTTCTTTGAAGGCGTTTCAAAGGAAAAGACTATACATTTTAAACGTGGCGCCTTCGAGATAGTCTTAATTTTCTCCCAAAACCCGCGCGAATTTCTTCTTCTTTGGTGTCAAAAACATTCATTTCTTTTTGCAAGTTCTTTGAGTCGAATGCAACTTGTTATATTAGTGCGAAGTGCCACCGAAAGATCGCACCAGCTCCCGGCGAAGGTCCACCGGACTTCTCCCGCGTATATTTGCCAAAGGCGAGATGCTTAGAATTTCTATATCAGGCGGCTGATCGCCTCGTCACGACAAGGAGTGCGGAAACAAGCGTTTTGCACGTTTTCAGAATTCGACTCGGAGTGTGCCAGGCACTGTATGTAATACAATCACGTAGATAAAGGCTACGGAATTCGCAAGGAAACGGCAATTTTCGTTGGGCAGAGGTAATTGTGACAACTTCAATACTCTTTGTTTCCTTCGCCAAATAACAATACTTGTAAATTGTGTGTCATTTATTTTCCAGAACATTCTTGTCTAACGAGAGAACTACTGCGACAGAAGAGGCGATGTTCCACTGTTATTTTCATTTTTCAACAACAATGCTCTGCTCTGCTCTCCCAGCCTCTTTCAACTATTTCGCTGCCTTAACAATGGTGCCAGGAAACCCGGGAGCAATAAGTTTTGTGCTAGTGTATCTGAAAGTCTTATCTTTTGTGTTTTTTCTTTAAGTAGTGATTAAATATATAATTGTGAAATTATAAGTGACACTTTCAGTTGTGTGTATAGTGTAATAGTGGTTCTTTCAAACATCTATCTTTGTTTTGGTTAAAGAAACCAAATATCAGTGATTTTCTGTATAGCTTAAGCACTTCACAAGCTGTAAGTCCAAAATGCCTCTAAAAAGACGTCAGATTTTTGCTAAATGGCTACATTTAGATTCAACATTGACTAGAATCGAAGAGAATTTTAATTCTCTCTCAGATATAAGCAGACCAAATTTAGAATGTTTCTTGGACAGGGGTGAGGAATTATGGAAAGATATTAGATTTACAGTTGAAGATGCTATAAAGCAAGAATTTTTAGATGATTTAACCCCCTCATTTGAGAACTTGGAAAGCAGATACATGCATTTTAAAAGCCAATGTCGTTCTGAATTGGCAAAATTATCAGAAAAAACACATGTCGTTAAGCCTAGTCCTATGGGATGCTTACCACATGTGAAATTGCCTACTTTCTCAGGCATGTATGATCAGTTCATGCAATTTCATGATATCTTCCTAACGGCAGTGGTGGAAAATCATTCACTGAGCCCTATCGAAAAATATATGCATCTGCTTTCGCATTTAAAAGGGGAACCGTATATGCTTGTCAGTGCTTTAAATGTGTCAGGTGATAACTTTCATACTGCTTGGGAATTATTAGTCCATAGATACTCTAACAAAACCAAAATAATAGACACCCATGTCAAAGCTTTGCTCAATTTGCCCCAAACAAAAAGTGATTCTTCTTCTCTCAAACAGTTCATTTCTCAAATTTCCACAAATTGGTGTGGACTTAAATCGATATCACTCGATATAGATTTAAGTGAATTAATCTTGCAACATTTAATACTCTCCAAACTAGACTTCAAAACTAGAGAATCGTGGTATCTTAGTAAAGGCTCGGCACAAAGAATGTCAGGATTACAGGAATTATTAGATTTCTTAAACCATAGGGCAAATGCATTGGAATTTAATGAAGGCATTTCTCAAAAATCACAACCAAATTCTGTTCCAGCTGGAAAACCTCATCAAACAGCACCTAACCTCAGGGCGTTTGCTATAAATGTATGCGATTCCAGTCAGTGCATCTTGTGTCCAGAGAAACATCCGTTGTTTAAGTGCGTGAAATTTCAACAGTTAACGGTGCAAGAAAGATTACAGGTGTGTCGTAAAAATTCATTGTGCATGAATTGTTTGTCCAAAGCTGTCAAAGACCACCCTTGTAGCAAAGGGACATGTAGGGTATGTACTCTAAAGCATCATTCTCTTTTGCATGACCCGAATCATAACAAACAGGTAGTGAATTTCAACATAACCTCAAAATCAGATGTAGGAACTCTTGTTAAAGTACAATCTCAATCTTCCCCAGAGGAAGGAGAATGCTCTATGGTTAGTGCTGAACCGCGAGAGGCTGAAAAAGTTTTCTCTCATATGGTCTTTACTGAAGCAAAGAAATTTCGGGGTTTGTTGCCAACTGCTATAATTTTGGTCACTGACAAAAGGGGTAACGATATACCAGTCAGAGCATTGCTAGACTCGGGTAGTGAAGTTTGTTTTATAACGGAAGGCCTTGTCCAACTACTAAATATTCCAAGAACAAAGTGTCACTATTTGATACATTCTGTTAATTATCTAAAATCAGTATCAAATGGGGAAGTGAATGTAACCATCAAATCTCGGTTTAATGATTGGCAAACCGGGGTGCAATGTTTAATAGTTCCATCTATTTCATCAAAATTGCCTCAAACATCCCTTGATTTGTCAAAATTAAAAATTCCAGCACATCTCAAACTAGCAGATGACACGTTTCATTTGTCGAACAAGGTTGACATGTTATTAAATTCCTCAGTGTTCTTTGAAGTTTTCAAAGAAAAAGTATCACTACCTAATGAAATCCCTGTCATTTTGGATACCCTGTTAGGTTCGGTCATAGCAGGATGCACTAACATACAATAAGTAACTACATTCTACATTTCTGTGTATAGAATCCTAATTGCATCAAGTGTACTAATAATTCTGTCGCTTATGGTTTTTTATTTATGAGTTATTTATTCCTTAGTTATTTATTTATTATTTATGAGTTTTAGCCACACGATGCTGGCAACAAAATTGCTATTGACAAGAAGCTGTCTTCACAAAGTGAGCATTCGACATTTCAATTTAATGTAATTGCTACAACTAGATTTCTCAACGGAATGTGCTGCCTGTGATCGATGAAGGTGGTAACACTATTTCATTACTACTTCTTAACGTTAATTGCTAATTCATTCAGAATACCTTTCTTACTACCCCTTACGATAAGGAGGAGTCTCTATCTTATCAGAATCTATCAATAAGGTTCAATTATTAGCACAAGCTAATGCGTACCAATTCGATCAAGTCGGTCATTGGTATTTGCAGGGCACGTTATAAACCTTGGGTCGTGGTACGCGCCTGTCATACCACTAACGAGGGATCTCCACTTAATTACAGTGGAAAACCTGGCCACAAGTCAATTTATAACGGCTCTGAAAACATTGGGTTTCACTAAGGCTACCCAAGAATCATTTATCGAAATAACGTGTGAGAGGTAACGTACAATTGATACCTCGTTCACATACTTTCTTACTTCCCCTTATGCTAAGGAGGAATCTTATCATGCTAGAACTTTTCAAAAAGTTCAATTCTCATCATAATCTAATACAGATCATCTCTAACAAAGTCAGTCATTAGTAAATGCAGTGCACGTTGTAAACCTTGGGTCGTGGTACGCGCCTGTCATACCACTAACGAGGGATCTCCACTTAAACACAGTGGAAAACCTGGCCACAAGCTAATTTACAACGGCTCTGAAAGGATTTGGTCCCACAGAACCTACGCTCCTTTATTATCCAATTGTCAAAAAACAACACTTAAAACGCTCTCTCATTCAAAATTGTATTTCACTTTCTGAGTTGCTGTGTAAACTCGCAGAGATCTATGAGATCCCTCAGGGGACAATATCGATTCTTAGATATTGCCACGGGCCTTGGCGCTCCCGGGGACCTGAAACTACCCGAGCCACCCCCGATTCTAGTTGTCATTTTTTTCTTGTTAATTCATGTGATTAAAACAGGATTAGCTAAAACACTGTTTGCAGTGCCAACTTGGAGCTCACCACTCACCCACACAGGGCGTCTACGACTCTTCACTTTTCGGAATTAAAATGACACGCCCAATCATTTTAATAAAAATTAGGTCTATCGTTATCTGCTGGTAGGATTCTTTAAATATCCAGCCAAGAAAACGTCTGAATTGGGAAACCTTTGAAAATAACAGGCTCTAGGCGCCCTGGTCTGTGTGCAAGAGTGGTGACGACAGAAGTTGCACTGTAATAAAACTCACAAATACAAAATTGCATCGATCACAGCACGAGGCAGAGAGTTCATCCTTTCTCTTTGATTATTCATTCGTATTGTCGACACACATCGCCCAGAAATCGAACAGTTTTTATCTTTTTTATTTTCGTTTTTATGGTGCATTGAAGCATCGACCAATACATTTGGTTTACCTACTCTTAATCTTAATAATTTGATCTCTTGTGCGTTTGGGGAGTTCACAGCTCCAAACGATGTTTGTTTTGTTTTGAATTTCAGGTTCGTGAATCCGCTCAGTGATACGAACTACAATAATTATATCTTAACTCGTTGTTGTGTTGTTGTTTTTTTATATTCTCTTTTTGTCTTTGAATTGGCACCGTCAATTTGGAACAGCACTCGGGAAGATGGTATTCGTGACATTCGTTCGCACGAAAAACCGTGTTTTGTTTCGCTCAGTCTTAGTCCTTTTGTCTTGTCTTGTTTTGTATTGTTTAATTTTGTTGCTGTTTTTCTTTCTCTATCAAATTACCAAGGCACCGCCCGGTACCCAATTCGTTCATTACTTATTGCACTCGGTCATGGAACACCGACTTTTTATATCGCAGTTTCTCTAATCTCGCCTTTCGAAAACAAGCTTTTCAAAAAGCATATTCGAAGCAGGATGGCAGAATTCGCTGCTCGTCGAAAGTGACAGTCAGTTCTACAGCGTCCTGGCCCTGCGACTCGTAACCGGGTTCGACGCCCTTGGGGGGCGGGAATAATGTTGACACATTGCCGGCCAAATTACTTCGAATTTGGCGCCTTGTCTTCATTAACAGGGCGTTTGATGTTCTTTGAAGGCGTTTCAAAGGAAAAGACTATACATTTTAAACGTGGCGCCTTCGAGATAGTCTTAATTTTCTCCCAAAACCCGCGCGAATTTCTTCTTCTTTGGTGTCAAAAACATTCATTTCTTTTTGCAAGTTCTTTGAGTCGAATGCAACTTGTTATATTAGTGCGAAGTGCCACCGAAAGATCGCACCAGCTCCCGGCGAAGGTCCACCGGACTTCTCCCGCGTATATTTGCCAAAGGCGAGATGCTTAGAATTTCTATATCAGGCGGCTGATCGCCTCGTCACGACAAGGAGTGCGGAAACAAGCGTTTTGCACGTTTTCAGAATTCGACTCGGAGTGTGCCAGGCACTGTATGTAATACAATCACGTAGATAAAGGCTACGGAATTCGCAAGGAAACGGCAATTTTCGTTGGGCAGAGGTAATTGTGACAACTTCAATACTCTTTGTTTCCTTCGCCAAATAACAATACTTGTAAATTGTGTGTCATTTATTTTCCAGAACATTCTTGTCTAACGAGAGAACTACTGCGACAGAAGAGGCGATGTTCCACTGTTATTTTCATTTTTCAACAACAATGCTCTGCTCTGCTCTCCCAGCCTCTTTCAACTATTTCGCTGCCTTAACAATGGTGCCAGGAAACCCGGGAGCAATAAGTTTTGTGCTAGTGTATCTGAAAGTCTTATCTTTTGTGTTTTTTCTTTAAGTAGTGATTAAATATATAATTGTGAAATTATAAGTGACACTTTCAGTTGTGTGTATAGTGTAATAGTGGTTCTTTCAAACATCTATCTTTGTTTTGGTTAAAGAAACCAAATATCAGTGATTTTCTGTATAGCTTAAGCACTTCACAAGCTGTAAGTCCAAAATGCCTCTAAAAAGACGTCAGATTTTTGCTAAATGGCTACATTTAGATTCAACATTGACTAGAATCGAAGAGAATTTTAATTCTCTCTCAGATATAAGCAGACCAAATTTAGAATGTTTCTTGGACAGGGGTGAGGAATTATGGAAAGATATTAGATTTACAGTTGAAGATGCTATAAAGCAAGAATTTTTAGATGATTTAACCCCCTCATTTGAGAACTTGGAAAGCAGATACATGCATTTTAAAAGCCAATGTCGTTCTGAATTGGCAAAATTATCAGAAAAAACACATGTCGTTAAGCCTAGTCCTATGGGATGCTTACCACATGTGAAATTGCCTACTTTCTCAGGCATGTATGATCAGTTCATGCAATTTCATGATATCTTCCTAACGGCAGTGGTGGAAAATCATTCACTGAGCCCTATCGAAAAATATATGCATCTGCTTTCGCATTTAAAAGGGGAACCGTATATGCTTGTCAGTGCTTTAAATGTGTCAGGTGATAACTTTCATACTGCTTGGGAATTATTAGTCCATAGATACTCTAACAAAACCAAAATAATAGACACCCATGTCAAAGCTTTGCTCAATTTGCCCCAAACAAAAAGTGATTCTTCTTCTCTCAAACAGTTCATTTCTCAAATTTCCACAAATTGGTGTGGACTTAAATCGATATCACTCGATATAGATTTAAGTGAATTAATCTTGCAACATTTAATACTCTCCAAACTAGACTTCAAAACTAGAGAATCGTGGTATCTTAGTAAAGGCTCGGCACAAAGAATGTCAGGATTACAGGAATTATTAGATTTCTTAAACCATAGGGCAAATGCATTGGAATTTAATGAAGGCATTTCTCAAAAATCACAACCAAATTCTGTTCCAGCTGGAAAACCTCATCAAACAGCACCTAACCTCAGGGCGTTTGCTATAAATGTATGCGATTCCAGTCAGTGCATCTTGTGTCCAGAGAAACATCCGTTGTTTAAGTGCGTGAAATTTCAACAGTTAACGGTGCAAGAAAGATTACAGGTGTGTCGTAAAAATTCATTGTGCATGAATTGTTTGTCCAAAGCTGTCAAAGACCACCCTTGTAGCAAAGGGACATGTAGGGTATGTACTCTAAAGCATCATTCTCTTTTGCATGACCCGAATCATAACAAACAGGTAGTGAATTTCAACATAACCTCAAAATCAGATGTAGGAACTCTTGTTAAAGTACAATCTCAATCTTCCCCAGAGGAAGGAGAATGCTCTATGGTTAGTGCTGAACCGCGAGAGGCTGAAAAAGTTTTCTCTCATATGGTCTTTACTGAAGCAAAGAAATTTCGGGGTTTGTTGCCAACTGCTATAATTTTGGTCACTGACAAAAGGGGTAACGATATACCAGTCAGAGCATTGCTAGACTCGGGTAGTGAAGTTTGTTTTATAACGGAAGGCCTTGTCCAACTACTAAATATTCCAAGAACAAAGTGTCACTATTTGATACATTCTGTTAATTATCTAAAATCAGTATCAAATGGGGAAGTGAATGTAACCATCAAATCTCGGTTTAATGATTGGCAAACCGGGGTGCAATGTTTAATAGTTCCATCTATTTCATCAAAATTGCCTCAAACATCCCTTGATTTGTCAAAATTAAAAATTCCAGCACATCTCAAACTAGCAGATGACACGTTTCATTTGTCGAACAAGGTTGACATGTTATTAAATTCCTCAGTGTTCTTTGAAGTTTTCAAAGAAAAAGTATCACTACCTAATGAAATCCCTGTCATTTTGGATACCCTGTTAGGTTCGGTCATAGCAGGATGCACTAACATACAATAAGTAACTACATTCTACATTTCTGTGTATAGAATCCTAATTGCATCAAGTGTACTAATAATTCTGTCGCTTATGGTTTTTTATTTATGAGTTATTTATTCCTTAGTTATTTATTTATTATTTATGAGTTTTAGCCACACGATGCTGGCAACAAAATTGCTATTGACAAGAAGCTGTCTTCACAAAGTGAGCATTCGACATTTCAATTTAATGTAATTGCTACAACTAGATTTCTCAACGGAATGTGCTGCCTGTGATCGATGAAGGTGGTAACACTATTTCATTACTACTTCTTAACGTTAATTGCTAATTCATTCAGAATACCTTTCTTACTACCCCTTACGATAAGGAGGAGTCTCTATCTTATCAGAATCTATCAATAAGGTTCAATTATTAGCACAAGCTAATGCGTACCAATTCGATCAAGTCGGTCATTGGTATTTGCAGGGCACGTTATAAACCTTGGGTCGTGGTACGCGCCTGTCATACCACTAACGAGGGATCTCCACTTAATTACAGTGGAAAACCTGGCCACAAGTCAATTTATAACGGCTCTGAAAACATTGGGTTTCACTAAGGCTACCCAAGAATCATTTATCGAAATAACGTGTGAGAGGTAACGTACAATTGATACCTCGTTCACATACTTTCTTACTTCCCCTTATGCTAAGGAGGAATCTTATCATGCTAGAACTTTTCAAAAAGTTCAATTCTCATCATAATCTAATACAGATCATCTCTAACAAAGTCAGTCATTAGTAAATGCAGTGCACGTTGTAAACCTTGGGTCGTGGTACGCGCCTGTCATACCACTAACGAGGGATCTCCACTTAAACACAGTGGAAAACCTGGCCACAAGCTAATTTACAACGGCTCTGAAAGGATTTGGTCCCACAGAACCTACGCTCCTTTATTATCCAATTGTCAAAAAACAACACTTAAAACGCTCTCTCATTCAAAATTGTATTTCACTTTCTGAGTTGCTGTGTAAACTCGCAGAGATCTATGAGATCCCTCAGGGGACAATATCGATTCTTAGATATTGCCACGGGCCTTGGCGCTCCCGGGGACCTGAAACTACCCGAGCCACCCCCGATTCTAGTTGTCATTTTTTTCTTGTTAATTCATGTGATTAAAACAGGATTAGCTAAAACACTGTTTGCAGTGCCAACTTGGAGCTCACCACTCACCCACACAGGGCGTCTACGACTCTTCACTTTTCGGAATTAAAATGACACGCCCAATCATTTTAATAAAAATTAGGTCTATCGTTATCTGCTGGTAGGATTCTTTAAATATCCAGCCAAGAAAACGTCTGAATTGGGAAACCTTTGAAAATAACAGGCTCTAGGCGCCCTGGTCTGTGTGCAAGAGTGGTGACGACAGAAGTTGCACTGTAATAAAACTCACAAATACAAAATTGCATCGATCACAGCACGAGGCAGAGAGTTCATCCTTTCTCTTTGATTATTCATTCGTATTGTCGACACACATCGCCCAGAAATCGAACAGTTTTTATCTTTTTTATTTTCGTTTTTATGGTGCATTGAAGCATCGACCAATACATTTGGTTTACCTACTCTTAATCTTAATAATTTGATCTCTTGTGCGTTTGGGGAGTTCACAGCTCCAAACGATGTTTGTTTTGTTTTGAATTTCAGGTTCGTGAATCCGCTCAGTGATACGAACTACAATAATTATATCTTAACTCGTTGTTGTGTTGTTGTTTTTTTATATTCTCTTTTTGTCTTTGAATTGGCACCGTCAATTTGGAACAGCACTCGGGAAGATGGTATTCGTGACATTCGTTCGCACGAAAAACCGTGTTTTGTTTCGCTCAGTCTTAGTCCTTTTGTCTTGTCTTGTTTTGTATTGTTTAATTTTGTTGCTGTTTTTCTTTCTCTATCAAATTACCAAGGCACCGCCCGGTACCCAATTCGTTCATTACTTATTGCACTCGGTCATGGAACACCGACTTTTTATATCGCAGTTTCTCTAATCTCGCCTTTCGAAAACAAGCTTTTCAAAAAGCATATTCGAAGCAGGATGGCAGAATTCGCTGCTCGTCGAAAGTGACAGTCAGTTCTACAGCGTCCTGGCCCTGCGACTCGTAACCGGGTTCGACGCCCTTGGGGGGCGGGAATAATGTTGACACATTGCCGGCCAAATTACTTCGAATTTGGCGCCTTGTCTTCATTAACAGGGCGTTTGATGTTCTTTGAAGGCGTTTCAAAGGAAAAGACTATACATTTTAAACGTGGCGCCTTCGAGATAGTCTTAATTTTCTCCCAAAACCCGCGCGAATTTCTTCTTCTTTGGTGTCAAAAACATTCATTTCTTTTTGCAAGTTCTTTGAGTCGAATGCAACTTGTTATATTAGTGCGAAGTGCCACCGAAAGATCGCACCAGCTCCCGGCGAAGGTCCACCGGACTTCTCCCGCGTATATTTGCCAAAGGCGAGATGCTTAGAATTTCTATATCAGGCGGCTGATCGCCTCGTCACGACAAGGAGTGCGGAAACAAGCGTTTTGCACGTTTTCAGAATTCGACTCGGAGTGTGCCAGGCACTGTATGTAATACAATCACGTAGATAAAGGCTACGGAATTCGCAAGGAAACGGCAATTTTCGTTGGGCAGAGGTAATTGTGACAACTTCAATACTCTTTGTTTCCTTCGCCAAATAACAATACTTGTAAATTGTGTGTCATTTATTTTCCAGAACATTCTTGTCTAACGAGAGAACTACTGCGACAGAAGAGGCGATGTTCCACTGTTATTTTCATTTTTCAACAACAATGCTCTGCTCTGCTCTCCCAGCCTCTTTCAACTATTTCGCTGCCTTAACAATGGTGCCAGGAAACCCGGGAGCAATAAGTTTTGTGCTAGTGTATCTGAAAGTCTTATCTTTTGTGTTTTTTCTTTAAGTAGTGATTAAATATATAATTGTGAAATTATAAGTGACACTTTCAGTTGTGTGTATAGTGTAATAGTGGTTCTTTCAAACATCTATCTTTGTTTTGGTTAAAGAAACCAAATATCAGTGATTTTCTGTATAGCTTAAGCACTTCACAAGCTGTAAGTCCAAAATGCCTCTAAAAAGACGTCAGATTTTTGCTAAATGGCTACATTTAGATTCAACATTGACTAGAATCGAAGAGAATTTTAATTCTCTCTCAGATATAAGCAGACCAAATTTAGAATGTTTCTTGGACAGGGGTGAGGAATTATGGAAAGATATTAGATTTACAGTTGAAGATGCTATAAAGCAAGAATTTTTAGATGATTTAACCCCCTCATTTGAGAACTTGGAAAGCAGATACATGCATTTTAAAAGCCAATGTCGTTCTGAATTGGCAAAATTATCAGAAAAAACACATGTCGTTAAGCCTAGTCCTATGGGATGCTTACCACATGTGAAATTGCCTACTTTCTCAGGCATGTATGATCAGTTCATGCAATTTCATGATATCTTCCTAACGGCAGTGGTGGAAAATCATTCACTGAGCCCTATCGAAAAATATATGCATCTGCTTTCGCATTTAAAAGGGGAACCGTATATGCTTGTCAGTGCTTTAAATGTGTCAGGTGATAACTTTCATACTGCTTGGGAATTATTAGTCCATAGATACTCTAACAAAACCAAAATAATAGACACCCATGTCAAAGCTTTGCTCAATTTGCCCCAAACAAAAAGTGATTCTTCTTCTCTCAAACAGTTCATTTCTCAAATTTCCACAAATTGGTGTGGACTTAAATCGATATCACTCGATATAGATTTAAGTGAATTAATCTTGCAACATTTAATACTCTCCAAACTAGACTTCAAAACTAGAGAATCGTGGTATCTTAGTAAAGGCTCGGCACAAAGAATGTCAGGATTACAGGAATTATTAGATTTCTTAAACCATAGGGCAAATGCATTGGAATTTAATGAAGGCATTTCTCAAAAATCACAACCAAATTCTGTTCCAGCTGGAAAACCTCATCAAACAGCACCTAACCTCAGGGCGTTTGCTATAAATGTATGCGATTCCAGTCAGTGCATCTTGTGTCCAGAGAAACATCCGTTGTTTAAGTGCGTGAAATTTCAACAGTTAACGGTGCAAGAAAGATTACAGGTGTGTCGTAAAAATTCATTGTGCATGAATTGTTTGTCCAAAGCTGTCAAAGACCACCCTTGTAGCAAAGGGACATGTAGGGTATGTACTCTAAAGCATCATTCTCTTTTGCATGACCCGAATCATAACAAACAGGTAGTGAATTTCAACATAACCTCAAAATCAGATGTAGGAACTCTTGTTAAAGTACAATCTCAATCTTCCCCAGAGGAAGGAGAATGCTCTATGGTTAGTGCTGAACCGCGAGAGGCTGAAAAAGTTTTCTCTCATATGGTCTTTACTGAAGCAAAGAAATTTCGGGGTTTGTTGCCAACTGCTATAATTTTGGTCACTGACAAAAGGGGTAACGATATACCAGTCAGAGCATTGCTAGACTCGGGTAGTGAAGTTTGTTTTATAACGGAAGGCCTTGTCCAACTACTAAATATTCCAAGAACAAAGTGTCACTATTTGATACATTCTGTTAATTATCTAAAATCAGTATCAAATGGGGAAGTGAATGTAACCATCAAATCTCGGTTTAATGATTGGCAAACCGGGGTGCAATGTTTAATAGTTCCATCTATTTCATCAAAATTGCCTCAAACATCCCTTGATTTGTCAAAATTAAAAATTCCAGCACATCTCAAACTAGCAGATGACACGTTTCATTTGTCGAACAAGGTTGACATGTTATTAAATTCCTCAGTGTTCTTTGAAGTTTTCAAAGAAAAAGTATCACTACCTAATGAAATCCCTGTCATTTTGGATACCCTGTTAGGTTCGGTCATAGCAGGATGCACTAACATACAATAAGTAACTACATTCTACATTTCTGTGTATAGAATCCTAATTGCATCAAGTGTACTAATAATTCTGTCGCTTATGGTTTTTTATTTATGAGTTATTTATTCCTTAGTTATTTATTTATTATTTATGAGTTTTAGCCACACGATGCTGGCAACAAAATTGCTATTGACAAGAAGCTGTCTTCACAAAGTGAGCATTCGACATTTCAATTTAATGTAATTGCTACAACTAGATTTCTCAACGGAATGTGCTGCCTGTGATCGATGAAGGTGGTAACACTATTTCATTACTACTTCTTAACGTTAATTGCTAATTCATTCAGAATACCTTTCTTACTACCCCTTACGATAAGGAGGAGTCTCTATCTTATCAGAATCTATCAATAAGGTTCAATTATTAGCACAAGCTAATGCGTACCAATTCGATCAAGTCGGTCATTGGTATTTGCAGGGCACGTTATAAACCTTGGGTCGTGGTACGCGCCTGTCATACCACTAACGAGGGATCTCCACTTAATTACAGTGGAAAACCTGGCCACAAGTCAATTTATAACGGCTCTGAAAACATTGGGTTTCACTAAGGCTACCCAAGAATCATTTATCGAAATAACGTGTGAGAGGTAACGTACAATTGATACCTCGTTCACATACTTTCTTACTTCCCCTTATGCTAAGGAGGAATCTTATCATGCTAGAACTTTTCAAAAAGTTCAATTCTCATCATAATCTAATACAGATCATCTCTAACAAAGTCAGTCATTAGTAAATGCAGTGCACGTTGTAAACCTTGGGTCGTGGTACGCGCCTGTCATACCACTAACGAGGGATCTCCACTTAAACACAGTGGAAAACCTGGCCACAAGCTAATTTACAACGGCTCTGAAAGGATTTGGTCCCACAGAACCTACGCTCCTTTATTATCCAATTGTCAAAAAACAACACTTAAAACGCTCTCTCATTCAAAATTGTATTTCACTTTCTGAGTTGCTGTGTAAACTCGCAGAGATCTATGAGATCCCTCAGGGGACAATATCGATTCTTAGATATTGCCACGGGCCTTGGCGCTCCCGGGGACCTGAAACTACCCGAGCCACCCCCGATTCTAGTTGTCATTTTTTTCTTGTTAATTCATGTGATTAAAACAGGATTAGCTAAAACACTGTTTGCAGTGCCAACTTGGAGCTCACCACTCACCCACACAGGGCGTCTACGACTCTTCACTTTTCGGAATTAAAATGACACGCCCAATCATTTTAATAAAAATTAGGTCTATCGTTATCTGCTGGTAGGATTCTTTAAATATCCAGCCAAGAAAACGTCTGAATTGGGAAACCTTTGAAAATAACAGGCTCTAGGCGCCCTGGTCTGTGTGCAAGAGTGGTGACGACAGAAGTTGCACTGTAATAAAACTCACAAATACAAAATTGCATCGATCACAGCACGAGGCAGAGAGTTCATCCTTTCTCTTTGATTATTCATTCGTATTGTCGACACACATCGCCCAGAAATCGAACAGTTTTTATCTTTTTTATTTTCGTTTTTATGGTGCATTGAAGCATCGACCAATACATTTGGTTTACCTACTCTTAATCTTAATAATTTGATCTCTTGTGCGTTTGGGGAGTTCACAGCTCCAAACGATGTTTGTTTTGTTTTGAATTTCAGGTTCGTGAATCCGCTCAGTGATACGAACTACAATAATTATATCTTAACTCGTTGTTGTGTTGTTGTTTTTTTATATTCTCTTTTTGTCTTTGAATTGGCACCGTCAATTTGGAACAGCACTCGGGAAGATGGTATTCGTGACATTCGTTCGCACGAAAAACCGTGTTTTGTTTCGCTCAGTCTTAGTCCTTTTGTCTTGTCTTGTTTTGTATTGTTTAATTTTGTTGCTGTTTTTCTTTCTCTATCAAATTACCAAGGCACCGCCCGGTACCCAATTCGTTCATTACTTATTGCACTCGGTCATGGAACACCGACTTTTTATATCGCAGTTTCTCTAATCTCGCCTTTCGAAAACAAGCTTTTCAAAAAGCATATTCGAAGCAGGATGGCAGAATTCGCTGCTCGTCGAAAGTGACAGTCAGTTCTACAGCGTCCTGGCCCTGCGACTCGTAACCGGGTTCGACGCCCTTGGGGGGCGGGAATAATGTTGACACATTGCCGGCCAAATTACTTCGAATTTGGCGCCTTGTCTTCATTAACAGGGCGTTTGATGTTCTTTGAAGGCGTTTCAAAGGAAAAGACTATACATTTTAAACGTGGCGCCTTCGAGATAGTCTTAATTTTCTCCCAAAACCCGCGCGAATTTCTTCTTCTTTGGTGTCAAAAACATTCATTTCTTTTTGCAAGTTCTTTGAGTCGAATGCAACTTGTTATATT
>JAZDUA010000535.1:0-47500 GCA_038098605.1 Gryllus longicercus
CGATCCCCGTACCTCTCGCATGCTAAGCGAGCGCTCTACTATTTGAGCTACGCCCCCACTGCCGTAGCCGATACTCTACTTTTTCTATTGAGAGCTACTATAATATTTTCAAGAAAATCATTACCTCCCTGGAGGCGCAGGGTATCGATCCGCGTACCTCTCGCATGCTAAGCGAGCGCTCCACCATTTGAGCTACGCTCCCACTGCCGTAGCCGATACTCTCCTTTTTCTATTGATAGCTACTATAATATTTTCAAGAAAATCATAACTTCGCTAGAGGCGCAGGGTATCAATCCCTGTACCTCTCGCATGATAAGCGAGCGCTGTACAATTTGAGCCACGACCCCAATGCTGTAGGCGTTACTCTCCTTTTTCTATTGATACTTACTATAATATTTTCAAGAAAATCATAACTTCTCTGGAGGGCGCAGGGTATCGATTCCCGTACCTCTCGCATGCTAAGCGAGCGCTCTACCATTTGATCTACGCCCCCACTACCGTAGCCGATACTCTCCTTTTGTCTATTGATTCTTACTATAATATTTTCAAGAATATAATAACTTCCCTGGAGGCGCAGGGTATCGATCCCCGTACCTCTCGCATGCTTAGCGAGCGCTCTACTATTTGAGCTACGACTATAATATTTTCAAGAAAATCGTTACTTCCCTGGAGGCGCAGGGTATCGATCCCCGCACCTCTCGCATGCTAAGCGAGCGCTCTACCATTTGAGCTACGCCCCCACTGCCGTAGCCGTTACTCTCCTTTTTCTGTTGATAGCTACTATAAAAATTTTGAAGAAAATCATTACTTCCCCTGGAGGCGCAGGGTATCGATCCCCGTACCTCTCGCATGCTAAGCGAGCGCTCTACCATTTGAGCTACGCCCCCACTGCCGTAGCCGATACTCTCCTTTTTCTATTGATAGCTACTATAATATTTTCAAGAAAATCATAACTTACCCTGGAGGCGCATGGTATCGATCCCTGAACCTCTCGCATGCTAAGCGAGCGCTCTACTATTTGAGCTACGCCCCTACTGCTGTAGCCGATACTCTCCTTTTTCTATTGATTAGCTACTATAATATTTTCAAGAAAATCATTACTTCCCTGGAGGCCGCATGGTATCGATCCTGTACCTTTCGCATGCTAGCGAGCGCCTCTACCATTTTAGCTACGCCCCCCCACTGCCGTAGCCGATACTCTCCTTTTTCTATTGATAGCTACTATAAATATTTTCAAGAAAATCATTACTTCCCTGGGAGGTGCAGGGTATCGATCCCCGTACCTCTCGCATGCTAAGCGAGCGCCTCTACCATTTGAGCTACGCCCCCAATGCCGTAAGCCGATACTCTCCTTTTTCTATTGATAGCTACTATAATATTTTCAAGAAAATCATAACTACCCTGGAGGCGCATTGGTATCGGATCCCCGTACCTCTCGCATGCTAAGCGAGCGCTCTACTATTTGAGCTACGCCCCTACTGCTGTAGCCGATACTCTCCTTTTTCTATTGATAGCTTACTTATAATATTTTCAAGAAAATCATTACTTCCCTGGAGGCGCATTGGTATCGATCCCTGTACCTTTCGCATGCTAAGCGAGCGCTCTACCATTTTGAGCTACGCCCCCACTGCTGTAGCCGATACTCTCCTTTTTCTAATGATAGCTACTATAATATTTTCAAGAAAATCATTTACTTCCCTGGAGGTGCAGGGTATCGATCCCCGTACCTCTCGCATGCTAAGCGAGCGCCTCTACCATTTGAGCTACGCCCCCACTGCCGTAGCCGATACTCTCCTTCTTCTATTGATAGCTACTATAATATTTTCAAGAAAATCATTACTTCCCTGGAGGCGCATGGTATCGATCCCTGTACCCTTTCGCATGCTAAGCGAGCGCTCTACCATTTGAGATACGCCCCCCTGCCGTAGGCCGATACTCTCCTTTTTCTATTGATAGCTACTTATAATATTTTCAAGAAAATCATAACTTCCCTGGAGACGCAGGGTATCGATCCCCCGTACTTCTCGCATGTTTAAGCGAGCGCTCTACCATTTGAGCTACGCCCCCAGTGCCGTAAGCCGATACTTTCCTTTTTCTATTGATACTTACTATAATATTTTCAAGAAAATCATAACTTCTCTGGATGCCCAGGGCATCGATCCCCCGTACCTCCCGCATGCTAAGCGAGCGCTCTACCATTTGGGGCTACGCCCCCCCATGCTGTAGGCGGTACTCTACTTTTTCTATTGATACTTACTATAATATTTTCAAGAAAATCATGACTTCCCTGGAGGCGCAGGGTATCGATCCTCGTACCTCTCGCATGCTAAGCGAGCGCTCTACCATTTGAGCTACGCCCCCACTGCCGTAGCCGATACTCTCTTTTTTCTATTGATACTTACTATAATATTTTCAAGATAATCATAACTTCCCTGGAGGCGCAGGGTATCGAACTCCGTAACTCTCGCATGCTAAACACGCGCCTCTACCATTTGATCTACGCCCCCACTGCCGTAGCCGATACTCTCCTTTTTCTATTGATTCTTACTATAATATTTTCAAGAATATCATAACTTCCCTGGAGGCGCAGGGTATCGATCCCCGTACCTCTCGCATGCTAAGCAAGCGCCTCTACTATTTGAGGTACGCCCCCACTGCCGTAGCCGATACTCTCCTTTTTCAATTGATAGCTACTATAATATTTTCAAGAAAATCATTACTTTCCCTGGAGGGCGCAGGGTATCGATCCCCGTACCTCTCGCATGCTAAGCGAGCGCCTCTACTATTTGAGCTACGGCCCACTGCCCGTAGCCGATACTCTCCTTTTTCTATTGATAGCTACTATAATATTTGAAGAAAATCATTACTTCCCTGGAGGGCGCAGGGTATCGATCCCCGTACCTCTCGCATGCTGAGCGAGCGCTCTACCATTTGAGCTACGCCCCCACTGCCGTGGCCGATACTCTCCTTTTTCTATTGATAGCTACTATAATATTTTCAAGAAAACCCAAAACTCCCCTTAAGGCGCAGGGTATCGATCCCCGTACCTCTCGCATGCTAAGCGAGCGCTCTACCATTTGAGCTGCGCCCCCACTGCCGTAGCCGATACTCACCTTTTTCTATTGATAGCTACTATAATATTTTCAAGAAAATCATTACTTTTCTGGACGCGCAGGGTATCGATCCCCGAACCTCTCGCATGCTAAGCGTGCGCTCTACTATTTGAGCTACGCCCCCACTGCCGTAGCCGATACTCTCCTTTTTCTATTGATAGCTACTATAATATTTTCAAGAAAATCATTACTTCCCTGGAGGCGCAGGGTATCGATCCCCGTGCCTCTCGCATGCTAAGCGAGCGCTCTACTATTTGAGCTACGGCCCCACTGCCGTAGCCGTTACTTTCCTTTTTTCTATTGATAGCTACTATAATATTTGAAGAAAATCATTACTTCCCTGGAGGCGCAGGGTATCGATCCCCGTACCTCTCGCATGCTGAGCGAGCGCTCTACCATTTGAGCTACGCCCCCATTGCCGTAGCCGATACTCTCCTTTTTCTATTGATAGCTACTATAATATTTCAAGAAAATCATAACTTCCCTGGAGGCGCAGGGTATCGATCCCCGTACCTCTCGCAGGCTAAGCGAGCGCTCTACCATTTGAGCTGCGCCCCCACTGCCGTTACCGATACGCTCCTTTTTCTATTGATACGTACTATAATATTTTCAAGAAAATCATTACTTCCCTGGACGCGCAGGGTATCGATCCCCGAACCTCTCGCATGCTAAGCGTGCGCTCTACCATTTGAGCTACGCCCCCACTGCCGTAGCCGATACTCTCCTTTTTCTATTGATAGCTACTATAATATTTTCAAGAAAATCATAACTTCCCTGGAGGCGCAGGGTATCCATCCCCGTACCTCTCGCATGCTAAGCGAGCGCTTCTACCATTTGAGCTACGCCCCCACCGCCGTAGCCGGTACTCTCCTTTTTCTATTCATACTTACTATAATATTTTGAAGAAAATCATAACTTCCCTGGAGGCGCAGGGGTATCGATCCCCGTACCTCTCGCATGCTAAGCAAGGTCTCTACCATTTGAGCTACGCCCCCACTGCCGTTGCCGATACGCTCCTTTTTCTATTGATACGTACTATAATATTTTCAAGAAAATCATAACTTCCCTGGAGGCGCAGGGTATCGATCCCCGTACCTCTCGCATGCTAAGCGAGCGCTCTACCATTTGAGCTACGCCCCCCACTGCCGTAGCCGATACTCACCTTTTTCTATTGATAGCTACTATAATATTTTCAAGAAAATCATAACATCCCTGGAGGCGCTGTGTATCGATCCGCGTACCTCTCGCATGCTAAGCGAGCGCTCTCCCATTTGAGCTACGCCCCCACCGCCCGTAGCCGGTACTCACCCTTTTTCTATTGATAGCTACTATAATATTTTCAAGAAAATCATAACATCCCTGGAGGCGCTGTGTATCGATCCGCGTACCTCTCGCATGCTAAGCGAGCGCTCTCCCATTTGAGCTACGCCCCCCACCGCCGTAGCCGATACTCACCTTTTTCTATTGATAGCTACTATAATATTTTCAAGAAAATCATAACATCCCTGGAGGCGCTGTGTATCGATCCGCGTACCTCTCGCATGCTAAGCGAGCGCTCTCCCATTTGAGCTACGCCCCCACCGCCGTAGCCGATACTCACCTTTTTCTATTGATAGCTACTATAATATTTTCAAGAAAATCATAACATCCTGGAGCGCTGTGTATCGATCCGCGTACCTCTCGCATGCTAAGCGAGCGCTCTCCCATTTGAGCTACGCCCCCCACCGCCGTAGCCCGGTACTCTCCTTTTTCTATTCATACTTACTATAATATTTTGAAGAAAATCATAACTTCCCTGGAGGCGCAGGGTATCGATCCCCGTACCTCTCGCATGCTAAGCAAGGTCTCTACCATTTGAGCTACGCCCCCACTGCCGTTGCCGATACGCTCCTTTTTCTATGATACGTACTATAATATTTTCAAGAAAATCATAACTTCCCTGGAGGCGCAGGGTATCGATCCCCGAACCTCTCGCATGCTAAGCAAGGTCTCTACCATTTGAGCTACGCCCCCACTGCCGTTGCCGATACGCTCCTTTTTCTATTGATACGTACTATTAATATTTTCAAGAAAATCATAACTTCCCTGGAGGCGCAGGGTATCGATCCCCGTACCTCTCGCATGCTAAGGCAAGGTCTCTACCATTTGAGGCTACGCCCCCACTGCCGTTGCCGATACGCTCCTTTTTCTATTGATACGTACTATAATATTTTGAAGAAAATCATAACTTCCCTGGAGGCGCAGGGTATCGATCCCCGTACCTCTCGCATGCTAAGCAAGGGTCTCTACCATTTGAGCTACGCCCCCACTGCCGTTGCCGATACGCTCCTTTTTCTATTGATACGTACTATAATATTTTCAAGAAAATCATTACTTCCCTGGACGCGCAGGGTATCGATCCCCGAACCTCTCGCATGCTAAGCGTGCGCCTCTACCATTTGAGCTACGCCCCCACTGCCGTAGCCGATACTCTCCTTTTTCTATTGATAGCTACTATAATATTTTCAAGAAAAATCATAACTTCCCTGGAGGCGCAGGGTATCCATCCCCGTACCTCTCGCATGCTAAGCGAGCGCTCTCCCATTTGAGCTACGCCCCCACCGCCGTAGCCGGTACTCTCCTTTTTCTATTCATACTTACTATAATATTTTGAAGAAAATCATAACTTCCCTGGAGGCGCAGGGTATCGATCCCCGTACCTCTCGCATGCTAAGCAAGGTCTCTACCATTTGAGCTACGCCCCCCACTGCCGTTGCCGATACGCTCCTTTTTCTATTGATACGTACTATAATATTTTCAAGAAAATCATAACTTCCCTGGAGGCGCAGGGTATCGATCCCCGTACCTCTCGCATGCTAAGCGAGCGCTCTAGCCATTTGAGCTACGCCCCCACTGCCGTAGCCGATACTCACCTTTTTCTATTGATAGCTACTATAATATTTTCAAGAAAATCATAACATCCCTGGAGGCGCTGTGTATCGATCCGCGTACCTCTCGCATGCTAAGCGAGCGCTCTCCCATTTGAGCTACGCCCCCACCGCCGTAGCCGGTACTCACCTTTTTCTATTGATAGCTACTATAATATTTTCAAGAAAATCATAACATCCCTGGAGGCGCTGTGTATCGATCCGCGTACCTCTCGCATGCTAAGCGAGCGCTCTACCATTTGAGCTACGCCCCCACTGCCGTAGCCGATACTCACCTTTTTCTATTGATAGCTACTATAATATTTTCAAGGAAAATCATAACATCCCTGGAGGCGCTGTGTATCGATCCGCGTACCTCTCGCATGCTAAGCGAGCGCTCTCCCATTTGAGCTACGCCCCCACCGCCGTAGCCGGTACTCTCCTTTTTCTATTCATACTTACTATAATATTTTGAAGAAAATCATAACTTCCCTGGAGGCGCAGGGTATCGATCCCCGTACCTCTCGCATGCTAAGCAAGGTCTCTACCATTTGAGCTACGCCCCCACTGCCGTTGCCGATACGCTCCTTTTTCTATTGATACGTACTATAATATTTTCAAGAAAATCATAACTTCCCCTGGAGGGCGCAGGGTATCGATCCCCGTACCTCTCGAATGCTAAGCGAGCGCTCTACCATTTGAGCTACGCCCCCACAGCCGTAGCCAATTCTCTCCTTTTTCTATTGATGCTACTATAAAATTTTTAAGAAAATCATAACTTCCCTGGCGGCGCAGGGTATCGATGCCCGTACCTCTCGCATGCTAAGCGAGCGCTCTACCATTTGAGCTACGGCCCCTCTGCCGTAGCCGATACTTCCTTTTTCTATTGATAGCTACTATAATATTTTTCAAGAAAATCATAACTTCCCTGGAGGCGCAGTGTATCGATCCCCTTACCTCTCGCATGCTAAGCGAGCGCTCTACATTTGAGCTACGCCCCCACTGCCGTAGCCGATACTCTCCTTTTTCTATTGATAGCTACTATAAAATTTTGAAGAAAATCATAACTTCCCTGGAGGCGCAGGGTATCGATCCCCGTACCTCTCGCATGCATGGGAGCGCTCTACCATTTGAGCTACGCCCCCACTGCCGTAGCCGATACTCTCCTTTTTCTATTGATAGCTACTATAATATTTTCAAGAAAATCATAACTTCCCTGGAAGCGCTGTGTATCGATCCGCGTACCTCTCGCATGCTAAGCGAGCGCTCTACCATTTGAGCTACGCCCCCACTGCCGTAGCCGGTACTCTCCTTTTTCTATTGATACTTACTATAATATTTTCAAGAAAATCATAACTTCCCTGGAGGCGCAGGGTATCGATCCCGTACCTCTCGCATGCTAAACAAGCGCGCTACCATTTGAGCTACGCCCCCCACTGCCGTTGCCGATACGCTCCTTTTTCTATTGATACGTACTATAATATTTTCAAGAAAATCATAACTTCCCTGGAGGCGCAGGGTATCGATCCCCGTACCTCTCGCATGCTAAGCGAGCGCTCTACCATTTGAGGCTATGCCCCCACTGCCGTAGCCGATACTCTCCTTTTTCTATTGATTGCTACTATAATATTTTCAAGAAAAATCATAACTTCGCTAGAGGCGCAGGGTATCAATCCCTGTACCTCTCTCATTGCTAAGCGAGCGCTGTACAATTTGAGCCACGACCCCAATGCTGTAGGCGGTACTCTCCTTTTTCTATTGATACTTACTATAATATTTTCAAGAATATCATAACTTCTCTGGAGGCGCAGGGTATCGATCCCCGTACCTCTCGCATGCTCAGCGAGCGCTCTACCATTTGAGCTACGCCCCCACCGCCGTAGACGGTACTCTCCTTTTTCTATTGATACTTACTATAATATTTTCAAGAAAATTCATAACTTCCCTGGAGGCGCAGGGTATCGATCCCCGTACCTCTCGCATGCTAAGCGAGCGCTCTACCATTTGAGCTACGCCCCCACAGGCCGTAGCCAATTCTCTCCTTTTTCTATTGATAGCTACTATAGTATTTTCAAGAAAATCATAACTTCCCTGGCGGCGCAGGGTATCGATCCCCGTATCTCTCGCATGCTAAGCGAGCGCTCTACCATTTGAGCTACGGCCCCTCTGCCGTAGCCGATACTTTCCTTTTTCTATTGATAGCTACTATAATATTTTCAAGAAAATCATAACTTCCATGGAGGCGGCAGTGTATCGATCCCCTTACCTCTCGCATGCTAAGCGAGCGCTCTACCATTTGAGCTACCGCCCCCCACTGCCGTAGCCGATACTCTCCTTTTTCTATTGATAGCTACTATAAAATTTTGAAGAAAATCATAACTTCCCTGGAGGCGCAGGGTATCGATCCCCGTACCTCTCGCATGCAAGGGAGCGCCCTACCATTTGAGCTACGCCCCCCCATGCTGTAGGCGGTACTCTCCTTTTTCTATTGATAGCTACTATAATATTTTCAAGAAAATCATAACTTCTCTGGAGGCGCAGGGTATCGATACCCGTACCTCTCGCATGCTCAGCGAGCGCTCTACCATTTGAGCTACCGCCCCCCATGCCGTAGGAGGTACTCTTCTTTTTCTATTGATAATTACTATAATATTTTTCAAGAAAATCATAACTTCCCTGGAGGCGCAGGTTATCGATCCCCGTACCTCTCGCATGCTAAGCGAGCGCTCTACTATTTGAGCTACGCTCCCACTGCCGTATCCGATACTCTCCTTTTTCTATTGATAGCTACTATAATATTTTCAAGAAAATCATTACTTCCGTGGAGGGCGCTGGGTATCGATCCCCGTACTTCTCGCATGCTAAGCGAGCGCTCTACTATTGAGCTACGCCCCAACTGGCCGTAGCCGATACTCTCCTTTTTCTATTGATAGCTACTATAATATTTTGAAGAAAATCATTACTTCCCTGGAAGCGCAGGGTATCGATCCCCGTACCTCTCGCATGCTAAGCGAGCGCTCTACCATTTGAGCTACGCCCCCACTGCCGTAGCCGATACTCTCCATTTTTCTATTGATAGCTACTATAATATTTTCAAGAAAATCATTACTTCCCTGGAGGCGCAGGGGTATCGATCCCTGTACTTCTCGCATGCTAAGCGAGCGCTCTACCATTTGAGCCACGCCCCCACTGCCGTAGCCGATACTCACCTTTTTCTATTGATAGCTACTATAATATTTCCAAGAAAATCAAAAAAATTCCCTGGAGGGCGCTGTGTATCGATCCGCGTACCTCTCGCATGCTAAGCGAGCGCTCTACCATTTGAGCTACGCCCCCACTGCCGTAGCCGGTACTCTCCTTTTTCTATTGATACTTACTATAATATTTTCAAGAAAATCATAACTTCCCTGAGGCGCAGGGTATCGATCCCCGTACCTCTCGCATGCTAAGCGAGCGCTCTACCATTTGAGCTACGCCCCCACAGCCGTAGCCAATTCTCTCCTTTTTCTATTGATAGCTACTATAATATTTTCAAGAAAATCATAACTTCCCTGGCGGCGCAGGGTATCGATCCGCGTACCTCTCGCATGCTAAGCGAGCGCTCTACCATTTGAGCTACGGCCCCTCTGCCGTAAGCCGGTACTTTCCTTTTTCTATTGATAGCTACTATAAGATTTTCAAGAAAATCATAACTTCCCTGGAGGGCGCAGTGTATCGATCACCTTACCTCTCGCATGCTAAGCGAGCGCTCTACCATTTGAGCTACACCCCCACTGCCGTTGCCGATACTCTCCTTTTTCTATTGATAGCTACTATAAAATTTTGAAGAAAATCATAACTTCCCTGGAGGCGCAGGGTATCGATCCCCGTACCTCTCGCATGCAAGGGAGCGCTCTACCATTTGAGCTACGCCCCCCCATGCTGTAGGCGGTACTCTCCTTTTTCTATTGATAGCTACTATAATATTTTCAAGAAAATCATTACTTCCCTGGAGGCGCAGGGTATCGATCCCCGTACCTCTCGCATGCTAAGCGAGCGCTTTACCATTTGAGCTACGCCCCGACCGCCGTAGCCCGATACTCTCCTTTTTCTATTGATAGATACTATAATATTTTCAAGAAAATCATTACTTCCCTGGAGGCGCCGGGTATCGATCCCCGTACCTCTCGCATGCTAAGCGAGCGCTCTACCATTTGAGCTACGCCCCCACTGCCGTAACCGATACTCTCCTTTTTCTATTGATAGCTACTATAATATTTTCAAGAAAATTCATAACTTCCCAGGAGGCGCATGGTATCGATCCCTGTACCTCTCGCATGCTAAGCGAGCGCTCTACCATTTGAGCTACGCCCCCACTGCCGTAACCGGTACTCTCCTTTTTCTATTGATAGCTACTATAATATTTTCAAGAAAATCATTACTTCCCTGGAGGCGCAGGGTATCGATCCCGTACCTCTCGCAAGCTAAGCGAGCGCTCTACCATTTGAGCTACGCCCCTACTGCTGTAGCCGATACTCTCCTTTTTCTATTGATAGCTATTATAATATTTTCAAGAAAATCGTTAATTCCCTGGATGCGCAGGGTATCGATCACCGTACCTCTCGCATGCTAAGCGAGCGCTCTACCATTTGAGCTACGCCCCCACTGCCGTAGCCGATACTCTCCTTTTCTATTGATAGCTACTATAATATTTTCAAGAAAATGATTACTTCCCTGGAGGCGCAGGGTATCGATCCCGTACCTCTCGCATGCTAAGCGAGCGCTCTACCATTTGAAGCTACGCTCCCATTGCCGTAGCCGATACTCTTCTTTTTCTATTGATAGCTACTATAATATTTTCAAGAAAATCATAACTTCGCTAGAGGCGCAGGGTATCAATCCCTGTACATCTCGCATGCTAAGCGAGCGCTGTACAATTTGAGCCACGACCCCAATGCCGTAGCCGGTACTCTCCTTTTTCTTATTGATACTTACTATAATATTTTCAAGAAAATCATTACTTCCCTGCAGGCGCAGGGTATCGATCCCCGTACCTCTCGCATGCAAAGCGAGCGCTCTACCATTTGAGCTACGCCCCCACTGCCGTAGCCGTTACTCTCCTTTTTCTGTTGATAGCTACTATAATATT
This sequence comes from Gryllus longicercus, assembly GCA_038098605.1. NCBI lineage: Eukaryota > Metazoa > Arthropoda > Insecta > Orthoptera > Gryllidae > Gryllus > Gryllus longicercus. The sequence goes on from JAZDUA010000535.1 coordinate 11,148, forward strand.
TTGAAGAAAATCATTACTTCCCAGGAGGCGCATGGTATCGATCCCTGTACCTCTCGCATGCTAAGCGAGCGCTGTACAATTTGAGCCACGACCCCAATGCTGTAGGCGGTACTCTCCTTTTTCTATTGATACTTACTATAATATTTTCAAGAAAATCATAACTTCTCTGGAGGCGCAGGGTATCGATTCCCGTACATCTCGCATGCTAAGCGAGCGCTCTACCATTTGATCTACGTCCCCACTACCGTAGCCGATACTCTCCTTTTGTCTATTGATTCTTACTATAATATTTTCAAGAATATCATAACTTCCCTGGAGGCGCAGGGTATCGATTCCCCGTACCTCTCGCATGCTAAGCGAGCGCTCTACTCTTTGAGCTACGCCCCCACTGCCGTAGCCGATACTCTCCTTTTTCTATTGATAGCTACTATAATATTTTCAAGAAAATCATTACTTCCCTGGAGGCGCAGGGTATCGATCCGCGTACCTCTCGCATGCTAAACGAGCGCTCTACCATTTGAGCTACGCCCCCACTGCCGTAGCCGTTACTCTCCTTTTTCTGTTGATAGCTACTATAATATTTTGAAGAAAATCATTACTTCCCAGGAGGGCGCATGGTATCGATCCCTGTACCTCTCGCATGCTAAGCGAGCACTCTACTATTTGAGCTACGCCCCCACTGCCGTAGCCGATACTCTCTTTTTTCTATTGATAGCTACTATAATATTTTCAAGAAAATCATTACTTCCCTGGAGGCGCATGGTATCGATCCCCGTACTTCTCGCATGCTAAGCGAGCGCTCTACTATTTGAGCTACGCCCCCACTGCCGTAGCCGATACTCTACTTTTTCTATTGAGAGCTACTATAATATTTTCAAGAAAATCATTACCTCCCTGGAGGCGCAGGGTATCGATCCGCGTACCTCCTCGCATGCTAAGCGAGCGCTCCACCATTTGAGCTACGCTCCCACTGCCGTAGCCGATACTCTCCTTTTTTCTATTGATAGCTACTATAATATTTTCAAGAAAATCATAACTTCGCTAGAGGCGCAGGGTATCAATCCTGTACCTCTCGCATGATAAGCGAGCGCTGTACAATTTGAGCCACGACCCCAATGCTGTAGGCGTTACTCTCCTTTTTCTATTGATACTTACTATAATATTTTCAAGAAAATCATAACTTCTCTGGAGGCGCAGGGTATCGATTCCCGTACCTCTCGCATGCTAAGCGAGCGCTCTACCATTTGATCTACGCCCCCACTACCGTAGCCGATACTCTCCTTTTGTCTATTGATTCTTACTATAATATTTTCAAGAATATAATAACTTCCCTGGAGGCCGCAGGGTATCGATCCCCGTACCTCTCGCATGCTTAGCGAGCGCTCTACTATTTGAGCTACGCCCCCCACTGCCGTAGCCGATACTCTCCTTTTTCTATTGATAGCTACTATAATATTTTCAAGAAAATCGTTACTTCCCTGGAGGCGCAGGGTATCGATCTCCGCACCTCTCGCATGCTAAGCGAGCGCTCTACCATTTGAGCTACGCCCCCCACTGCCGTAGCGTTACTCTCCTTTTTCTGTTGATAGCTACTATAAAATTTTGAAGAAAATCATTACTTCCCTGGAGGCGCAGGGTATCGATCCCCGTACCTCTCGCATGCTAAGCGAGCGCTCTACCATTTGAGCTACGCCCCCACTGCCGTAGCCGATACTCTCCTTTTTTCTATTGATAGCTACTATAATATTTTCAAGAAAATCATAACTACCCTGGAGGCGCATGGTATCGATCCCTGAACCTCTCGCATGCTAAGCGAGCGCTCTACTATTTGAGCTACGCCCCTACTGCTGTAGCCGATACTCTCCTTTTTCTATTGATAGCTACTATAATATTTTCAAGAAAATCATTACTTTCCCTGGAAGGGCGCATGGTATCGATCCCTGTACCTTTCGCATGCTAAGCGAGCGCTCTACCATTTTAGCTACGCCCCCACTGCCGTAGCCGATACTCTCCTTTTTCTATTGATAGCTACTATAATATTTTCAAGAAAATCATTACTTCCCTGGAGGTGCAGGGTATCGATCCCCGTACCTCTCGCATGCTAAGCGAGCGCTCTACCATTTGAGCTACGCCCCAATGCCGTAGCCGATACTCTCCTTTTTCTATTGATAGCTACTATAATATTTTCAAGAAAATCATAACTACCCTGGAGGCGCATGGTATCGATCCCCGTACCTCTCGCATGCTAAGCGAGCGCTCTACTATTTGAGCTACGGCCCCTACTGCTGTAGCCGATACTCTCCTTTTTCTATTGATAGCTACTATAATATTTTCAAGAAAATCATTACTTCCCTGGAGGCGCATGGTATCGATCCCTGTACCTTTCGCATGCTAAGCGAGCGCTCTACCATTTGAGCTACGCCCCCACTGCTGTAGCCGATACTCTCCTTTTTCTAATGATAGCTACTATAATATTTTCAAGAAAATCATTACTTCCCTGGAGGTGCAGGGAATCCGATCCCCGTACCTCTCGCAATGCTAAGGGCGAGCGCTCTCTACATTTGAGCTACGCCCCCACTGCCGTAGCCGATACTCTCCTTCTTCTATTGATAGCTACTATAATATTTGCAAGAAAATCATTACTTCCCTGGAGGTGCAGGGTATCGATCCCCATACCTCTCGCATGCTAAGCGAGCGCTCTACCATTTGAGCTACGCCCCACTGCCGTAGCCGATACTCTCCTTTTTCTATTGATAGCTACTATAATATTTTCAAGAAAATCAATACTTCCCTGGAGGCGCAGGGTATCGATCCACGTACCTCTCGCATGCAAAGCGAGCGCTCTACCATTTGAGCTACGCCCCCACTGCCGTAGCCGATACTCTCCTTTTTCTATTGATAGCTACTATAATATTTTCACGAAATCCTAACTTTCCTGGAGGGCGCATGGTATCGATCCCTGTACCTCTCGCATGCTAAGCGAGCGCTCTACCATTTGAGCTACGCCCCCACTGCCGTAGCCGATACTCTCATTTTTCTATTGATAGCTACTATAATATTTTCAAGAAAATCATAACTACCCTGGAGGGCGCATGGTATCGGTCCCCGAACCTCTCGCATGCTAAGCGAGCGCTCTACTATTTGAGCTACGCCCCTACTGCTGTAGCCGATACTCTCCTTTTTCTATAGATAGCTACTATAATATTTTCAAGTAAATCATTACTTCCCTGGAGGTGCAGGGTATCGATCCCTGTACCTCTCGCATGCTAAGCGAGCGCTCTACCATTTGAGCTACGCCCCCACTGCCGTAGCCGTTACTCTCCTTTTTCTGTTGATAGCTACTATAAAATTTTGAAGAAAATCATTACTTCCCTGGAGGCGCATGGTATCGATCCCCGTACCTCTCGCATGCTAAGCGAGCGCTCTACCATTTGAGCTACGCCCCCACTGCCGTAGCCGATACTCTCCTTCTTCTATTGATATCTACTATAATATTTGCAAGAAAATCATTACATCCCTGGAGGCGCAGGGTATCGATCCACGTACCTCTCGCATGCTAAGCGAGCGCTTCTACCCATTTGAGCTACGCCCCCCACTGCCGTAGCCGATACTCTCCTTTTTCTATTGATAGCTACTATAATATTTTCAAGAAAATCCTAACTTTCCTGGAGTGCGCATGGTATCGATCCCTGTACCTCTCGCATGCTAAGCGAGCGCTCTACCATTTGAGCTACGCCCCCACTGCCGTAGCCGATACTCTCCTTTTTCTATTGATAGCTACTATAATATTTTCAAGAAAATCATAACTACCCTGGAGGCGCATGGTATCGATCCCTGAACCTCTCGCATTCTAAGCGAGCGCTCTACTATTTGAGCTACGCCTCTACTGCTGTAGCCGATACTCTCCTTTTTCTATTGATAGCTACTATAATATTTTCAAGAAAATCATTACTTCCCTGGAGGTGCAAGGTATCGATCCCCTGTACCTCTCGCATGCTAAGCGAGCGCTCTACCATTTGAGCTACGCCCCCACTGCCGTAGCCGTTACTCTCCTTTTTCTGTTGATAGCTACTATAAAATTTTGAAGAAAATCATTACTTCCCTGGAGGCGCATGGTATCGATCCCCGTACCTCTCGCATGCTAAACGAGCGCTCTACCATTTGAGCTACGCCCCCACTGCGTAGCCGATCGTCTCCTTTTTCTATTGATAGCTACTATAATATTTTCAAGAAAATCATTACTTCCCTGGAGGCGCAGGGTATCGATCCCCGTCCCTTTCGCATGCTAAGCGAGCGCTCTACCATTTGAGCTACGCCCCCACTGCTGTAGCCGATACTCTCCTTTTTCTATTGATAGCTACTATAATATTTGCAAGAAAATCATTACATCCCTGGAGGCGCAGGGTATCGATCCACGTACCTCTCGCATGCTAAGCGCGCGCTCTACCATTTGAACTACGCCCCCACTGCCGTAGCCGATACTCTCCTTTTTCTATTGATAGCTACTATAATATTTTCAAGGAAAATCCTAACTTTCCTGGAGGCGCATGGTATCGATCCCTGTACCTCTCGCATGCTAAGCGAGCGCTCTACCATTTGAGCTACGCCCCCACTGCCGTAGCCGATACTCTCCTTTTTCTATTGATAGCTACTATAATATTTTTAAGAAAATCATTACTTCCCTGGAGGCCAGGGTATCGATCCCCGTACCTCTCGCATGCTAAGCGAGCGCCCTACCATTTGAGCTACGCCCCCACTGCCGTAGCCGATACTCTCCTTTTTCTATTGATAGCTACTATAATAATTTCAAGAAAATCATAACTTCCCTGAAAACGCAGGGTATCGTTCCCCGTACCTCTCGCATGCTAAGCGAGCGCACTACCATTTGAGCTACGCCCCCCACTGCTGTAGCCGATACCCTCCTTTTTTCTATTGGTACTTACTATAATATTTTCAAGAAAATCATAAACTTCCCTGGAGGCGCAAGGTATCGATCCCCGTACCTCTCGCATGCTAAGCGAGCGCTATACCATTTGAGCTTACGCCCCCACTGCCGTAGCCGATACTGTCCCTTTTTCTATTGATACTTACTATAATATTTTCAAGAAAATCATAACTTCCTGGAGGCGCAGGGTATCGATGCCCGTACCTCTCGCATGCTACACGAGCGCTCTACCATTTGAGCTACGCCCCCCTGCCGTAGCCGATAATCTTTTTTTCTATTGATAGCTACTATAATATTTCAAGAAAATCATTACTTCCCTGGAGGCGCAGGGTATCGATCCCCGTACCTCTCGCATGCTAAGCGAGCGCTCTACCGTTTGAGCTACGCCCATACTGCCGTAGCCGATACTCTCCTTTTTTTATTGATAGCTACTATAATATTTTCAAGAAAATCATAACTTCCCTGGAGGCGCAGGGTATCGATCCCCCGTGGCTTCTCGCATGCTAAGCGAGCGCTCTACCATTTGAGCTAGGCCCCCACTGCCGTAGCCGATACTTTCCTTTTTCTATTCATACTTACTATAATATTTTCAAGAAAATCATAGCTTCTATAGATACGCAGGGCATCGATCCCCGTACCTCTCGCGTGCTAGGCGAGCGCTCTACCATTTGAGCTACGCCCCCACTGCCGTAGCCGATACTCTCTTTTTTCCTATTGATACTTACTATAATATTTTCAAGATAATCATAACTTCCTTGGAGGCGCAGGGTATCGAACTCCGTAACTCTTGCATGCTAAACAAGCGCTCTACCATTTGAGCTACGCCCCCACTGCCGTAGCCGATACTCTCCTTTTTCTATTGAAAGCTACTATAATATTTTCAAGAAAATCATAACTTCCCTGGAGGGCGCAGGGTATCGATCCCCGTACCTCTCGCATGCTAAGCGAGCGCTCTACATTTGAGCTACTCCCCAACCTGCCGCAGCCGATACTCTCCTTTTTCTATTGATACTTACTATATTATTTTCAAGAAAATCATAACTTCCCTGGAGGCGCAGGGTATCGATCCCCGTACCTCTAGCATGCTAAGCGAGCGCTCTACCATTTGAGCTACGCCCCCCATGCTGTAGGCGGTACTCTCCTTTTTCTATTGATACTTACTATAATATTTTCAAGAAAATCATAACTTCCCTGGAGGCGCAGGGTATCGATCCCCGTACCTCTCGCATGCTAAGCGAGCGCTCTACCATTTGGAGCTACGCCCCCCACTGCCGTTGCCGATACTCTCCTTTTTCTATTGATACTTACTATATAATTTTCAAGATAATCATAACTTAACTGGAGGCGCAGGGTATCGATCCCCGTACCTCTCGCATGCTAAGCGAGCGCTCTACCATTTGAGCTACGCCCCCACAGGCGTAGCCAATTCTCTCCTTTTTCTATTGATAGCTACTTTAATTTTTTCAAGAAAATCATTACTTCCCTGGCGGCGCAGGGTATCGATCCCCGTACCTCTCGCATGCTAAGCGAGCGCTCTACCATTTGAGCTACGCCCCCACTGCCGTAGCCGATACTTTCCTTTTTCTATTGATAGCTACTATAAAATTTTCAAGAAAATCATAACTTCCCTGGAGGCGCAGTGTATCGATCCCCGTACCTCTCGCATGCTAAACGAGCGCTCTACCATTTGAGCTACGCCCCCACTGCCGTAGCCGATACTCTCCTTTTTCTATTGATAGCTACTATAAAATTTTCAAGAAAATCATAACTTCCCTGGAGGCGCAGGGTATCGATCCCCGTACCTCTCGCATGCAGGAGAGCGCTCTACCATTTGATCTACGCCCCCCATGCCGTAGGCGGTACTCTCCTTTTTCTATTGATACTATAAATATTTTCAAGAAAATCATAACTTCCCTGGAGGCGCAGGGTATCGATCCCCGTACCTTTCGCATGCTAAGCGAGCGCTCTACCATTTGAGCTACGCCCCCACTGCCGTAGCCGATACTCTCCTTCTTCTATTGATAGCTACTATAATATTTGCAAGAAAATCATTACATCCCTGGAGGCGCAGGGTATCGATCCACGTACCTCTCGCATGCAAAGCGAGCGCTCTACCATTTGAGCTACGCCCCCACTGCCGTAGCCGATACTCTTCTTTTTCTATTGATAGCTACTATAATATTTTCACGAAAATCCTAACTTTCCTGGAGGCGCATGGTATCGATCCCTGTACCTCTCGCATGCTAAGCGAGCGCTCTACCATTTGAGCTACGCCCCACTGCCGTAGCCGATACTCTCATTTTTCTATTGATAGCTACTATAATATTTTCAAGAAAATCATAACTACCCTGGAGGCGCATGGTATCCGGTCCCCGAACCTCTCGCATGCTAAGCGAGCGCTCTACTATTTGAGCTACGCCCCTACTGCTGTAGCCGATACTCTCCTTTTTCTATTGATAGCTACTATAATATTTTCAAGAAAATCATTACTTCCCTGGAGGTGCAGGGTATCGATCCCTGTACCTCTCGCATGCTAAGCGAGCGCTCTACCATTTGAGCTACGCCCCCACTGCCGTAGCCGTTACTCCTCCTTTTTCTGTTGATAGCTACTATAAAAATTTTGAAGAAAATCATTACTTCCCTGGAGGCGCATGGTATCGATCCCCGTACCTCTCGCATGCTAAGCGAGCGCTCTACCATTTGAGCTACGCCCCCACTGCCGTAGCCGATACTCTCCTTCTTCTATTGATATCTACTATAATATTTGCAAGAAAATCATTACATCCCTGGAGGCGCAGGGTATCGATCCCACGTACCTCTCGCATGCTAAGCGAGCGCTCTACCATTTGAGCTACGCCCCCACTGCCGTAGCCGATACTCTCCTTTTTCTATTGATAGCTACTATAATATTTTCAAGAAAATTCCTAACTTTCCTGGAGGCGCATGGTATCGATCCCTGTACCTCTCGCATGCTAAGCGAGCGCTCTACCATTTGAGCTACGCCCCCACTGCCGTAGCCGATACTCTCCTTTTTCTATTGATAGCTACTATAATATTTTCAAGAAAATCATAACTACCCCTGGAGGCGCATGGTATCGATCCCTGAACCTCTCGCATTCTAAGCGAGCGCTCTACTATTTGAGCTACGCCTCTACTGCTGTAGCCGATACTCTCCTTTTTCTCTTGATAGCTACTATAATATTTTTCAAGAAAATCATTACTTCCCTGGAGGTGCAAGGTATCGATCCCTGTACCTCTCGCATGCTAAGCGAGCGCTCTACCATTTGAGCTACGCCCCCACTGCCGTAGCCGTTACTCTCCTTTTTCTGTTGATAGCTACTATAAAATTTTGAAGAAAATCATTACTTCCCTGGAGGCGCATGGTATCGATCCCCGTACCTCTCGCATGCTAAGCGAGCGCTCTACCATTTGAGCTACGCCCCCACTGCCGCAGCCGATCGTCTCCTTTTTCTATTGATAGCTACTATAATATTTTCAAGAAAATCATTACTTCCCTGGAGGCGCAGGGTATCGATCCCCGTCCCTTTCGCATGCTAAGCGAGCGCTCTACCATTTGAGCTACGCCCCCACTGCTGTAGCCGATACTCTCCTTTTTCTATTGATAGCTACTATAATATTTGCAAGAAAATCATTACATCCCTGGAGGCGCAGGGTATCGATCCACGTACCTCTCGCATGCTAAGCGAGCGCTCTACCATTTGAACTACGCCCCCACTGCCGTAGCCAATACTCTCCTTTTTCTATTCATAGCTACTATAATATTTTCAAGAAAATCCTAACTTTCCTGGAGGCGCATGGTATCGATCCCTGTACCTCTCGCATGCTAAGCGAGCGCTCTACCATTTGAGCTACGCCCCCACTGCCGTAGCCGATACTCTCCTTTTTCTATTGATAGCTACTATAATATTTTTAAGAAAATCATTACTTCCCTGGAGGCCAGGGTATCGATCCCCGTACCTCTCGCATGCTAAGCGAGGGCCCTACCATTTGAGCTACGCCCCCACTGCCGTAGCCGATACTCTCCTTTTTCTATTGATAGCTACTATAATAATTTCAAGAAAATCATAACTTCCCTGAAAACGCAGGGTATCGTTCCCCGTACCTCTCGCATGCTAAGCGAGCGCACTACCATTTGAGCTACGCCCCCACTGCTGTAGCCGATACCCTCCTTTTTCTATTGGTACTTACTATAATATTTTCAAGAAAATCATAACTTCCCTGGAGGCGCAAGGTATCGATCCCCGTACCTCTCGCATGCTAAGCGAGCGCTATACCATTTGAGCTACGCCCCCACTGCCGTAGCCGATACTGTCCTTTTTTTATTGATACTTACTATAATATTTTCAAGAAAATCATAACTTCCTGGAGGCGCAGGGTATCGATACCCGTACCTCTCGCATGCTACACGAGCGCTCTACCATTTGAGCTACGCCCCCCTGCCGTAGCCGATAATCTTTTTTTTCTATTGATAGCTACTATAATATTTCAAGAAAATCATTACTTCCCTGGAGGCGCAGGGTATCGATCCCCGTACCTCTCGCATGCTAAGCGAGCGCTCTACCGTTTGAGCTACGCCCATACTGCCGTAGCCGATACTCTCCTTTTTTTATTGATAGCTACTATAATATTTTCAAGAAAATCATAACTTCCCTGGAGGCGCAGGGTATCGATCCCCGTGCTTCTCGCATGCTAAGCGAGCGCTCTACCATTTGAGCTAGGCCCCCACTGCCGTAGCCGATACTTTCCTTTTTCTATTCATACTTACTATAATATTTTCAAGAAAATCATAGCTTCTATAGATACGCAGGGCATCGATCCCCGTACCTCTCGCGTGCTAGGCGAGCGCTCTACCATTTGAGCTACGCCCCCACTGCCGTAGCCGATACTCTCTTTTTTCTATTGATACTTACTATAATATTTTCTAGATAATCATAACTTCCTTGGAGGCGCAGGGTATCGAACTCCGTAACTCTTGCATGCTAAACAAGCGCTCTACCATTTGAGCTACGCCCCCACTGCCGTAGCCGATACTCTCCTTTTTCTATTGAGACCTACTATAATATTTTCAAGAAAATCATAACTTCCCTGGAGGCGCAGGGTATCGATCCCCGTACCTCTCGCATGCTAAGCGAGCGCTCTACCATTTGAGCTACTCCCCAACTGCCGCAGCCGATACTCTCCTTTTTCTATTGATACTTACTATATTATTTTCAAGAAAATCATAACTTCCCTGGAGGCGCAGGGTATCGATCCCCGTACCTCTAGCATGCTAAGCGAGCGCTCTACCATTTGAGCTACGCCCCCCATGCTGTAGGCGGTACTCTCCTTTTTCTATTGATACTTACTATAATATTTTCAAGAAAATCATAACTTCCCTGGAGGCGCAGGGTATCGATCCCCGTACCTCTCGCATGCTAAGCGAGCGCTCTACCATTTGAGCTACGCCCCCACTGCCGTTGCCGATACTCTCCTTTTTCTATTGATACTTACTATAATATTTTCAAGAAAATCATAACTTAACTGGAGGCGCAGGGTATCGATCCCCGTACAACTCGAATGCTAAGCGAGCGCTCTACCATTTGAGCTACGCCCCCACAGGCGTAGCCAATTCTCTCCTTTTTCTATTGATAGCTACTTTAATTTTTTCAAGAAAATCATTACTTCCCTGGCGGCGCAGGGTATCGATCCCCGTACCTCTCGCATGCTAAGCGAGCGCTCTACCATTTGAGCTACGCCCCCACTGCCGTAGCCGATACTTTCCTTTTTCTATTGATAGCTACTATAAAATTTTCAAGAAAATCATAACTTCCCTGGAGGCGCAGTGTATCGATCCCCGTACCTCTCGCATGCTTAACGAGCGCTCTACCATTTGAGCTACGCCCCCACTGCCGTAGCCGATACTCTCCTTTTTCTATTGATAGCTACTATAAAATTTTCAAGAAAATCATAACTTCCCTGGAGGCGCAGGGTATCGATCCCCGTACCTCTCGCATGCAGGAGAGCGCTCTACCATTTGAGCTACGCCCCCCATGCCGTAGGCGGTACTCTCCTTTTTCTATTGATACTATAATATTTTCAAGAAAATCATAACTTCCCTGGAGGCGCAGGGTATCGATCCCCGTACCTCTCGCATGCTAAGCGAGCGCTCTACCATTTGAGCTACGCCCTCACTGCCGTAGCCGATACTCTCCTTTTTCTATTGATAGCTACTATAATAATTTCAAGAAAATCATTACTTCCCTGGAGCCGCAGGTTATCGATCCCCGTACCCCTCGCATGCTAAGCGAGCGCTCTACCATTTGAGCTACGCCCTCACTGCCGTAGCCGATACTCTCCTTTTTCTATTGATAGCTACTATAATAATTTCAAGAAAATCATAACTTCCCTGGAGGCGCAGGTTATCGTTCCCCGTACCTCTCGCATGCTAAGCGAGCGGTCTACCATTTGAGCTACGCCCCCCCTTCCTTGCCGTAGCCGATACTCTACTCTTTCTATTGATAGTTCCTATAACATTTTCAAGAAAATCATAACTTCCCTGGAGGCGCAGGGTTTCGATCCCCATACTTCTCGCATGCTAAGTGAGCGCTCGACCATTTGAGCTACGCCCCCACTGCCGTAACCGATACTCTCCTTTTTCTATTGATACTTACTATAATATTTTCAAGAAAATCATAACTTCCCTGGACGCGCAGGGTATCGATCCCCGCACCTCTCGCATGCTAAGCGAGCGCTCTACCATTTGAGCTACGCCCCTCCCCCTTGCCGTAGCCGATACTCTCCTCTTTCTATTGATAGTTACTATAACATATCCAAGAAAATCATAACTTCCCTGGAGGCGCAAGGTATCGATTTCCATACTTCTCGCATGCTAAGAGAGCGATCTACCATTTGAGCTACGCCCCCACTGCAGTAGCCGACACTCTCCTTTTACAATTAATACTTACTATAATATTTTCAAGAAAATCATAACTTCCCTGGACGCGCAGGTTATCGATCCCCATACTTCTCGCATGCTAAGAGAGCGCACTACCATTTGAGCTACGCCCCCACCCCAACCTCTACCGGTCGTAGCCGATACTCTCCTCTTTCTATTGATAGTTACTATAACATTTTCAAGAAAATCATAACTTCCCTGGAGGCGCAGGGTATCGATCCCCGTACTTCTCGCATGCTAAGCGAGGGATCTGCCATTTGAGCCGCGCCCCCAATGCTGTAGGCGGTACTCTCCTTTTTCTATTGATACTTACTATATTATTTTCTAAAAATCATAACTTCCCAGGAGGCGCAGGGTATCGATCCCCGTACCTCTCGCATGCCAAGCGAGCGCTCTTCTATTTGAGCCGCGCCCCCAATGCTGCAGGCGGTACTCTCCTTTTTCTATTGATACTTACTATAATATTTTCAAGAAAATCATAACTTCCCCGGAGGCGCAGGGTATCGATCCCCGTACCTCCCGCATGCTAAGCGAGCGCTCTACCATTTGAGCTACGCCTCCACTGCCGTAGCCCACTCTCCTTTTTCTATTGATTCTTACTATAATATTTTCAAGAAAATCATAATTCCCTGGAGGCGCAGGGTATCGATCCCCGTACCTCTCGCATGCCAAGCGAGCGCTCTTCTATTTGAGCCGCGCCCCCAATGCTGCAGGCGGTACTCTCCTTTTTCTATTGATACTTACTATAATATTTTCAAGAAAATCATAACTTCCCCGGAGGCGCAGGGTATCGATCCCCGTACCTCCCGCATGCTAAGCGAGCGCTCTACCATTTGAGCTACGCCTCCACTGCCGTAGCCCACTCTCCTTTTTCTATTGATTCTTACTATAATATTTTCAAGAAAATCATAATTCCCTGGAGGCGCAGGGTATCGATCCCCGTACCTCTCGCATGCTAAGCGAGGGCTCTGCCGTTTGCTCTGCCATTTGAGCCGGTCCCCCAGTGCTGTAGGCGGTACTCTCCTTTTTCTATTGATACCTACTATAATATTTTCAAGAAAGTCATAACTTCCCTGGAGGCGCAGGGTATCGATCCCCGTACCTCTCGCATGCTAAGCGAGCGCTCTACCATTTGAGCCGCGCCCCCAATGCTGTGGGCAGTACTCTCCTTTTTCTATTGATACTTACTATAATATTTTCAAGAAAATCATAACTCCTCTGGAGGCGCAGGGTATCGATCTCCTACCTCTCGCATGCTAAGCGAGCGCTTTACCATTTGAGCTACGCTCCCACTGCCGTAGCCGATACTCTCCTTTTTCTATTGATACTTACTATATTATTTTCAAGAAAATCATAACTTCCCCGGAGGCGCAGGGTATCGATCCCCGTACCTCTCGCATGCTAAGCGAGCGCTCTAGTATTTGAGTTACGCCCCCACTGCCGTAGCCGATACTTTCCTTTTTCTATTGATACTTACTATAATATTTTCAAGAAAATCATAACTTCCCTGGAGGCGCAGGGTATCGATCCCCGTACCTCTCGCATGCTAAGCGAGCGCTCTACCATTTGAGCTGCGCCCCCACTGCCGTTGCCGATACTCTCCTTTTTCTATTGATACTTACTATAATATTTTCAAGAAAATCATAACTTCCCTGGAGGCGCAGGGTATCGATCCCCGTACCTCTCGCATGCTAAGCGAGCGCTTTACCATTATTGCCGCGCCCCCAATTCTATAGGCGGTACTCTCCTTTTTGTATTGATACTTACTATAATATTTTCAAGATAATCATAACTTCCCCGGAGGCGCAGGGTATCGATCCCCGTACCTCTCGCATGCTAAGCGAGCGCTCTACCATTTGAGCTACGCCCCCACAGCTGTAGTCGATACTCTCCTTTCTCTATTGATACTTACTATAATATTTTCTAGAAAATCATAACACCTCTGGAGGCGCAGGGTTTCGATCCCCGTACCTCTTGCATGCTAAGCGAGTTCTCTACTTTATAAGTTACGCCCTTACTACGATTACGGGTTCTTTTTCTTTCCTGTTGATTCTTACTTCACAATTTTAAAGAAAATCGTATCTTCAGTGGAAGCGCAGGGTGTTGATCCTCGTACGAAAATCCTTAAGCTGGTGGGCAGTCTGAATTGTCAATATTTACTAAATTTAGTAATTGTTTTGGAAATTAGTCTTTTAGCAATTTGTATTGAGTCAGGGACCATCCCTGTAATTAGTTTATGTTGCAGATATATTCTATATTGTGTATATATATATATATATATATATATATATATATATATATTATATATATATAGATAGATAGATAGATAGATAGATAGATAGATAGATAGATATAGATATATATCGTGTATTATCAGTTATCTCTAAAGGACAGTCTTGGAGAAATTCGTTATTGGTTTGTTGATCAACAGGTACTAAATGTCGCAGCGAAAACCCATTTGGTTTCGACATCTGATTTTGAAAATAATCTATTGTTATATGATAATTATTGTGCGTATTTTTTTGAGCTGGAACTTGGGCAATAAAGTGTTTTTTAAATACTTTATAAATTCTTAAGAACAAAGAAAATATAAACAAATTGATCAATACCACTTCAGATGAACTCAGGATATTAGCTATTTAACTGATATTATCAAGGCTTATTCCTTTTGTTGAATTGATCTTCGCCTCGCAACTTTACGTTGGGTTTGTTCTTTAAAAGAAAATATCTGCCTTTATTTATCGCTAAATCTGTTAAAGTAACAATGGTGCCGATAGGTGTCACAGGAACGTTAATTAGTACAATGGCTGACATTACAATATAAGAGCGAAGAAACAGAATTGGCTATTTGGAAATATGTGGTGAAAATTAGTGGCAACTCATTTTAGTGGCACATCAAATTAGTGGCAATTAATTAGTGGCAACTCGTATTGATTGTTTGTAGCAAGTACCATTAAAATGATATTAAAATCTATACTAAACGGCATTGTTCTAAAGTGAAAAGAAAAAAGGACATTTCATTAAAATTCGCTTCCAAATGTTAACTATTGTAATTTTTTTTTTGTTGATTACTGATCCACTCTGATTCCTTCCACGAATTTCGTTCTTAATTCAACAGAAGACCAAACGAGAGTTTACAGCTTAACCCGACTGGAGCAGTGCGGGCAGGTAGGTACTTATTAGGGACAATCCTGTAAGTCTACGTGTTGGTCGGCACCGGATCTCGCTATGCAGTGAGGGGGAAATATCATCGCCATCTCCCGTAAAAATGGCACACACCACACTTACGGGACTAATAACCTCAACCGTTGACTCGCTCGGAAACACCAGTCAATCACTCAATCAATCAAGATTCGGTCGAGGGGAAGTGACGGTTTTCCGAGTATGGCCTTGCTTTCCTGTGGAATCCGTCGATCAGCCTGCTTGTTCGTTACGATTGGTGGCTGAACGACGGGTCACATGACTTTTTAAGCTCATAGTGGCGATTCTAACGATGCCAATTTTTATTCGAAAATTGGCCTGTATTATTGATAACATTAATTATAATAATTAACTAACCGCTCGTAGCGGTCGCAATTGCATTTGTTTTCTGATTGCTTTTTTGCTATTCATTAATTTTTATTCCTCGTTCGTGGTCGTTTTTACCGGTTTTTCTCCATTCATGCGTGACGCCCCTGGTAATAACTGCGCTTCTCTGGCTAATTGGAAAAATTAAATAAATAATACTGCTACTGCAGTTTGGGTGGCACCCTACGTGATGTTTTGCGTGAGCCTATGTTTTTGAAAGTACCTACGTTCAATACTCAAGCTATTAGTTCCTAGTATAAATGCCTTGAAGTTCTTTAATTGCATTCTGCCATATTGAATATAATATAATCGTGAATAGGTAATATCGTATTATCCTTAATCAATTTAGTGTTAGGCAAAAACATTTCGTATTATTGGAGACAGAAAACAATTATTGAACCTCCAAATTAACATTCCGGTATTAAAATTGTTTATGTGTTGATTCAAGTAATAAATCCATTTTCCTAAATTGCTGCTAGTATGTGTACGTAACGTTTAATATTTTTCTTGCACATACTATAGATGTGCTTCTTCGTCCACATACATGATACCTTGGTTGAAGTCTAAAACCGTATTAAGTAATAATTTATGGAACTGTACTTTATTTTAAGTCAATTTTCGCTACAGAGATTTTGTTACACAAAAGTTTGGGGTAAGAAATTATGTATGATGACCGCAATAAAATGACGAGTGAAATTGATGTTTTCGGAAACTAGACTTGCAATTTCCTTGGCTAATTTGTTTAGAAAGAAATTAAAAAGGGGGAATAAAAAGGAAGAAGAAGGCGAGGAATAAGAAGAGGAAGAAAAAGACAACAATAGAATTTTAATGTCACTTTCAGTCTATAATTGTTCTTTGACAGTTTACACACACGCCTTTCATTACCAATTCTAAATCTACTTAACACAGCTGGGAGAGAGAAAAGTAAAAGGGACCGCATAGTAATTGTAAAATAACTAAAGGAAAATTGTATGTACTGTAGATCTTACTCTACATGTATTTAGCATTGTATTGCATCTATTTCCTGGGAGTTTAAGTGGTAAAACATTTCTGATTTTGTTGTGTAGGAACATATATCCTCTACATTGTCTGTACTTGCGATCTTTTTTACATCGAGACGATCAAAGATAAACACGCCACTTTTTTGTGAACTAGTTCAACATTCACCCAATGCACTAGTGTTTTTTACATCGACAGACACTGAAGTGAGGCTGCTGAAAGGCAATATTGGTGTTTCCACTCAGCGATTACGTATGGAGATGATTCCGGTTTGTTTCATTAACATGCGTTCAATTAGATTAGATTAGATTTATTCAGTCAAAAAACAGTAACAACTGTATGTGACGTAGGGGGGGAGATTATCTGCGCACGTTTTCTTGAGTTCCAGAATCCCTTCCCGTCATTTTAACTATATTTAGTTGAAAGGTGAGTAAAAGTTTAACATAAATAAAATAAATAAATAAATTTTAAAAATAAATTTTAAAATTCATAAGATTAGCATTATTGGAAAAATAGTCATTTTTGTTTCTGAGTTATAGAAAACCTATTTGCATCCGTACACGAATTGCAAGTACGATTTTTCACTGACGATGATTCAATTTATTTCACTGTTACTTAGGGTTTATAATGCTTCTAAAAAGAAAGTCCTAAACGATGAAACAACTGTATGTATGGTCTTATCTAAACGAAGATAGAACCAAAAACTATGAACCACATCCATCGTGCCATTGCTAAAAACTTCTTTAGAAAACGTACATTTTACATTGATATAAATAAAGCAGTGATAAACAATAACACAAAATTCTGCATCAAATTATGTTTCCAGAGATTTCGAAAGATGTTGTAGCGAGCCAAGTTTCATTTTTTTAAATTTCTAATAGAAGTAATGTGATGTAATGTAATGTTGGCGCGATGGTGTTGAATATAATAAAGTAAAATAATCTATAAAATTATTACTGAAAATAACCAGTCTCTCGGCATGCGTGGTAGTGTAGTGCATGCTAGTGTAAGAGTATTAAGGGGTGAGAATTGATCAAGGAAGAGGAACGAAAGATCGCGCGACCCGTTTGTTAGGCTGCTACTCTGGCATTCACCTAGTGTTGATGAAAAAAAAACACGGAAAACTACCGGTCAGAGCAACCGGCTTCTAGAATTCTCCTTCGGATAGCGACTGAAGCTGAAATTCTAGTGTCGAAAAACCTGGCACCGTCAGGACTCGAACCTAGTATCTTCCTGCTGGAGACTCTGCAGTGTCATCAGTCAATGCCCTGAGCCACCTCCTCCGTTTATATTTCAAGTGGTGCACCAGTTGGAGATGAGTATCATTCGGCGCATTTCTGTCTACTCGTGTTGCATCCGCAAGAGGTGGGATCACGTCCTGGTCACAAGTGATAGTTTAATGCTTTTCTCACACCACCCTTTAATATGTCAAAAATTCGTGTTTGTTTGTTTGTTCGTGTGTAATGCACAGCCGTACTGTTCATCCGTTTGCAATAAAATTTTGTCAATCTATTGCTTGCACTTGCGTTTAGAATATAGGCATAATACAATTGCGTGTGGCATAATACAATGTGCGTATGTCTGTTGCACATAGACGCACGTTTATAATGATTTTATGCGTTTATGCTCACTCAAACGCATCTGAACAGTTTTAAGCAAGCCACCGCATCCTAAATTAAGTGCGTCAATTACTTAAGCGCTTCTTCCCTGCGTATTCTGCCCCTGCAATTGTGAAGTGTCGACCGGAATCGACCGGGTCATCAGTGAATCGTTGCGAGTCACAATACTGTCTTTCAACAAAGTATGAATTGTTATGGCTTCGTTCTTTGTATTGACGAAATATAACATATTTTTGAAATGAAAATTTTTTAATAAAATGTCTGTTGATACTTCTACATGTAACTTTCAATGCCAGAGAATGGACTCAAGTAATATTGTATTATTTTTACAATTTCTTTTTATTGTGATCTTTCATAGCATATAACGGAAAGTTAAACATTTGCATTTTTCGGTACGTGATTCAGAAGTTTTAATGAAAATTGGATCTACGCCATTTTGAATAGATACCTGTTTTTCTATTTGAGCAATTTTTGTAAAATTCGTATCTCTTTTGAAAAAATATGGAAAATGTGTTATAACCTTCATGGAAAGAGCCTGCAAAATTAAAATCTCCGATTCGAATTCGAGAGACCGTGGCATTAAGACTGATCACGGAAAAACATGTTGCCGAAATGTCTTTGTACGGTTCAAGCTCTAGTGTTTCACAGACGTACTGACGAATAAAAAATATAAAGTAAAAACATTTAAAAAGTTATTGAATCGAGCACTCCAAAACTGTGCATTTTGAGAGCCCTAAATACGGTACTATGTAATGTGCTAAGAACGAGCAATAAAAATCCTCACATTCGTTATCAGGGTCGATTGTTTCTATCCAAAAATCAGCAGATTTTCTTGCACTACTTCTATGTAACTTATATGACGTAAATCTTGAAGGAGATATCTGATTAGGGAAACCCGGTCTACCCGACTGGATGTCGGTGTCGGATCTCGACACTCAGAGAGGCAAGATGAACGCTAAATCCGATCGCAAGCATCCACAAGACCCCGCAAATCACCGAAGCAAAAAGACTGCGCTACACTTAAGGAACTAATGACCATAGCAGTTGACGCGCCCGCAATCACTAGTAATCAATCATCTACTTCGGACAGTGGTAAACGAGAAAGTAACATTCCCACTACTGAGATCCAATATTTGGAAAGCCGTGCTGAGCCACGTCGCAAGCCACGCGGGAGCGAAACGGGCGCCCAGCGCGTCGCCATCCGATTGGGCGCCGCCGCCACCTGGGGGCACTCCGCCGCCCCGGCCCAATCCAATTGCTTAAAAAAACAGAGCCAATTTCATCATGATTGCGCCGCCCGCTGGCGCTGTGTGGCGCATGCCGCGCACGTCCGCTGCTCCTTCGCCGCCGCCACGCCCCCTCGCCTTCCTCGCCTCGCCTCGCCCCGCCCCCTACGCCCTCCTGGCCAGCCCCCCCCCCCTTCAACCCCTCTTAATGCCTTCCTTCCCTTCCGCTCCGCCCCGTTCCGAACGCCTCGCCTGGCCCGTCCACACCCCGCCCTCCCTGCACCCTCGTTGACTTCCTCTCCGCACAGCCCCACACCCACGCCCACCCCGCCCTTATCCCGCCCAAGCCAATGCTACCCGGCCCACGCTCCGCCCCATCCAGACACTCAGCTATCCACTCCGCCCGGTCTCACCCTGCCACACCCCGCCACGCCACAACCCACGAGGCCACACCCCGACACACCCCGCCACGCCACCCCCTGCCCCGTCCCTAACGCCATGCTCCACCCACACCCCGCCCACCCGGCCGACACCCCCGATTCCTTCCGCTCTGCACACCCCCACACCCACGCCCCCCCCCCTATCCCGCCCAAACCGACGCTACCCGGCCCACTCTTCCCCCATCCAGACACTCAGCTTTCCACTCCACCCTGCACCATCTCCGCCCCTTCTCGCCCTGCCACGCCCAGCCAGCCACACCCCACCCCGCCACGCCCCCCCCCGCCACGCCCCCAACGCCTTGTGCCGCCCACACCCCGCCTTCCTGACACCCTCAGAGCCTTCCGCACTGCAACATCATCATCTCGTCACCACTATTCGGCCCACAACGATCCTACCCCCGCCCCCTCATGACCCCCATATGGCTTCTTCCACTACTCACCCCTGACCCCGCCTCACCCCGCCCCCAACGCCCTGCTTAGCCCGACCGCACCCTGCCCACTCCCGACACCCTCGCTCCCTTCCTCTCCTCTCGGCCCCACCATCGCTACCGCCTTGCCGATCCTACCCATCCCAAACCGCGCCCCTCCCGATACCCTCAATGTTGTTTGCCCTGCTCTACCCTACTCCCTCCCCGTCCCCAACCTCCCACCTGGCCCGCCTTGCCCTCTCCCCACTCCCTCCCAAACGCTTTCGCTCCCTTCCGCTCTGCACTGCTCCGATCTGCCCCCCCCCTGCTCCTTTACGTCCACTGCCTCGCTTCTCTCAGTCCCTGCGGCGCCCCGCCTGGCGTGCCCCGTCGCCGCTCCGCGCCCTTGCCAACACCCCGCTCCCTTCAGCTCCTCACCACCCCACCCTCACTCTACCCCTCCGCTCCGTTCAGTCCGCTTCGCCCTCTCCCGCTCCGCTCCAACCTCCTGGACTTCAACGCCCCGGCTGGCCGCCATGCCCTCTATCAACTACCTCGCTCCTTTCGGGGCCACCCGCCCAGCTCTGAGAAGCCAGCCTTGCCCCACCGACGCCCCGACCCCTCTCAATACCCTCACTCTCTTCCTGTGCTGTCGCTCACATCGGCTTCACCCCAATCCACTTCACCCCACCTCCGCTCCACTTCACCTCACCCTGCAAAGCCTCTTCCCAATCCTAACTCTTCTCCTCCCCGACCACATCACATCCGACCCGATCCCCCATCCCCCGCCCCCTCCCAGCTTCTCTGTGCACCTCTCCGCCCCTGCCTGCAACACCATGTCCCGCAACGCTTCGCTCCGCAAGGTCCTTCCTTTCCCTCCCTACACTGCCCCGCCCCTACCCACCTCGACCAGACCCCTCCTGACTCAACGAGAACAGCCCTGGCTATCCCTCTCTTCTACACTCTCCCCGCCCAGTTCCGCTCTGTCCCATTTTCCCTCCGGGCAAGAAGAAAGCATCAGATGACCAAATTGCAGGGGGAGAAGGGAAAACGGAATCACAGATCCAGCAGTGACTCGACGCAACTACTATTGTCCATTAAGCTTCCCGGTCTTCTTTTATTTTCTCGCATTCTACTTACGTAGAACAGAGCACGTTATGAAATGTTGCAGCAAAATACTTCAACTTTTGCCAGAAAATGCGTATTCTAGATCCGTGATATCGACAAAGTGGATAATTCTTGAAAGCGTAAACATCTGCGGTCGAAGTCAATATCCTCTTGGCTGTCCGGGAAAATGCATTTTGCCCTGAGGAATGTCGCAACATAACGACCGAAACTTTTGACACATGTTTAGAACGTCGCGTCTACCAAACGTCATGTTTTTCTTGAATTCTGAACAAAGTAAATTTACAATCTTTTTTACATTGAAATAGTAAATATAGCGTAATTAGCATTGACAGTCGACAATGACAATGACAGTTTGTGGGTGAAAGTATTCCAGTGGTACATTTAAGTTCTCTTGCGTCTAGAACGAAAAGTCATTTTATTACTTATGGTTAGAAGTTGGGGAATATATATATATATATATATATATATATATATATATATATATATATATATAATGAAACACAAGACACTTCATTTTTTCCTTAAAATTCGAATCTGTCGCGCTACAAGTGGCTGATAGCTGACACCGCAAGAGAGGCACTTGGTGACTTTTCGGAGACAGAAAGAGAATCGATCAATGACCGCAAGTGACAGAAGACATTTATAAAAAGCTGAATAATAACATTCACCTAAAGTGAAAACTTTAAATGTTGTATTCTATTTTTGTAATAATAACCCAACTCATTTTTTATTTTCAACTTTAATTCCAAATTAATTACTTGAAGGTTATTACTTGAATATATATATATATATATATATATATATATATATATATATATATATATAGTGACTAATTTGAAAATCTATAATAAAGTTGTAAGTTATAATTCTGGGTAATCGGTAGGTTTCTGCATTGTTACCTAGGAGGTTGATGTCTAGAGGATTTGGGTGGGTTTCCAGACGTCGAAGATAGGTTGAATTGCTTGTATCGATTCTTTAAAGGACTGTCGGTACTTTTATGTCTCTGTGTAGTTGTGTTGTGTTTGAGATAAACCATTTTGCTGCAGCAATAATCCTAAGCGTTTTTGATTTTAATCTCTGTAAAATAGAGATATTTGACATGTTCTCAGTGTCCCAAATTTGGATAGGGATATTTAGGAATATTTTTTGTTTTGTAAATCAATAATTTTTTGTCTAAAGATAGCTTCAAATGGTGCCCTAGTAGCCAATATAGTCTTCTCACTTGTA
Source organism: Gryllus longicercus (assembly GCA_038098605.1). Classification (NCBI taxonomy): domain Eukaryota; kingdom Metazoa; phylum Arthropoda; class Insecta; order Orthoptera; family Gryllidae; genus Gryllus; species Gryllus longicercus. Next base: position 33,661 of record JAZDUA010000535.1, read on the forward strand.
GTTGATGTTGCTTTTTCTTGGCTACTCATATAGATGTATCATTGTAGTTACTGTATGTGGTAAATTAGTTACTCTAAAACATTATGTAGTCACAATCCATGTTTGTGGGTTCTTGATTCCGAAAAAGTAACGGTTTAACGGTAAAACGTCAATCCGTTTGACCATCCGTCCATCTGTCACAAAACTAGTGGCAAAGCCATTGGAAGGATATTTACCATAATTGATATTCTCCTATCGATCCAGCCAATAGCACTTCTTGAATTTGAAACGGATATTCTAATTTTGAGGTGTTCTCGACATGAAAACGGAAGGCTATCTTTAATTTCTTTCTAAAAAATGATACACAATGTTTCGACTATTTTTTTATTGGACAAAGTTCACTTATAGAAATAATAGGGGTGCTTCCTCAGGGCGAAATGCTCCCATCGACAGATGCACTGCCTCTGACTGGGAAGTCCAAGGTTCGAGTCCCGATAGTCGCAAAATTTTCGACAGTAGGTTGTCAGCTAGATCGAATTCAGTCGCTGTCTGGAGGAGAATTCTAACAGACGGCTGTTTCAACCGACGGTTTTCCGTGTTTTCTCCGATCAACACGAGGTAAATGCCGGAGCAGTACCCTAACAAACGGGCCACGGACCGCGCGTGATCATTCCTTCCTCTTCCTTGTCCTATCGTCACCTCATACACACACTTCCACTAACATGTATTATATTACCACATATTATGTCAGGAGATCGGATTTTGGAGCTTGGAGAGCTGGGAGATACTTGGTTGAGGAAAACCCCGCTATCCGTCGGTAATTCGACGCGGTTCTCGTCATCCATGGGGTGAAAATCATTGCCACCTCCCGAGAGAGAAAACATGCACTGCACTTACGGGATTATGACCGCCGTAGTTGTCGCGCCCGGAATCACTAACAACCAACCAATCAAACGTTTCGGATGCCATTCTGCGGCCTTCCTCGGAGGTCGCAAAATGGCGGCTGAAACGGTGGCATCTGTGCCTACGGCACCGCGACTCCAGAGGAGCCAAGTATCTACACTAGTTTGTTTGCATTCTTTAAAAAATAATTATTCTTGCATTTTTATTTTTTATGTACCAACGTATGTGTCTTGATGCCGGAGAGGAGGGGATACGGTGGCGTGAAGTGGGGGTGGGGCCGACGGGGTGCTTGTGGGTTGGAGTGGAGCTAACGCCGGCCCGCCCGACCGCAAGGGGAGGCATCCGCAAATTGCGACGTCCTGGAGCAAATATTTGCGGCGGCCGTGATTGCATTGTGGCCGTATTCGCCGGCGGCGGCGGCGAGCACGGGAGAAGGGGCTCGGCGCGCCCACCGCACGTATTTACTCGGCATTCGCCCCGCCTTCGCCTCCCTCTCGACACCGCCCTCTCCCTCACCCCTCTTCCCCCCTCCCCCACCATCATCAACGAAGGAACCTTGTCCACCATCCTCGCCCCTATCCCCTGGACCTCGCTGTCCACCCCGCCTCGGTCTGCGCTCTCGCCTGTTCCAGCACCGTTGCAGCCGTCCACCTCGGCCGACATTCCCGCCGTCTCCCTCCCCCCTCTTTCCCCCTCCCCCACCCTCGCCCCAGACGGAACCTTGTCCACCGACCTCGCCCCTATCCCCTGGACCTCGCTGTCCACCCCGCCTCGGTCTGCGCTCTCGCCTGTTCCAGCACCGTTGCAGCCGTCCACCTCGGCCGACATTCCCGCCGTCTCCTTCCCCCCTCTTTCCCCCTCCCCCACCCTCGCCCCAGACGGAACCTTGTCCACCGACCTCGCCCCTATCCCCTGGACCTCGCTGTCCACCCCGCCTCGGTCTGCGCTCTCGCCTGTTCCAGCACCGTTGCAGCCGTCCACCTCGGCCGACATTCCCGCCGTCTCCCTCCCCCCTCTTTCCCCCTCCCCCACCCTCGCCCCAGACGGAACCTTGTCCACCGACCTCGCCCCTATCCCCTGGACCTCGCTGTCCACCCCGCCTCGGTCTGCGCTCTCGCCTGTTCCAGCACCGTTGCAGCCGTCCACCTCGGCCGACATTCCCGCCGTCTCCCTCCCCCCTCTTTCCCCCTCCCCCACCCTCGCCCCAGACGGAACCTTGTCCACCGACCTCGCCCCTATCCCCTGGACCTCGCTGTCCACCCCGCCTCGGTCTGCGCTCTCGCCTGTTCCAGCACCGTTGCAGCCGTCCACCTCGGCCGACATTCCCGCCGTCTCCCTCCCCCCTCTTTCCCCCTCCCCCACCCTCGCCCCAGACGGAACCTTGTCCACCGACCTCGCCCCTATCCCCTGGACCTCGCTGTCCACCCCGCCTCGGTCTGCGCTCTCGCCTGTTCCAGCACCGTTGCAGCCGTCCACCTCGGCCGACATTCCCGCCGTCTCCCTCCCCCCTCTTTCCCCCTCCCCCACCCTCGCCCCAGACGGAACCTTGTCCACCGACCTCGCCCCTATCCCCTGGACCTCGCTGTCCACCCCGCCTCGGTCTGCGCTCTCGCCTGTTCCAGCACCGTTGCAGCCGTCCACCTCGGCCGACATTCCCGCCGTCTCCCTCCCCCCTCTTTCCCCCTCCCCCACCCTCGCCCCAGACGGAACCTTGTCCACCGACCTCGCCCCTATCCCCTGGACCTCGCTGTCCACCCCGCCTCGGTCTGCGCTCTCGCCTGTTCCAGCACCGTTGCAGCCGTCCACCTCGGCCGACATTCCCGCCGTCTCCCTCCCCCCTCTTTCCCCCTCCCCCACCCTCGCCCCAGACGGAACCTTGTCCACCGACCTCGCCCCTATCCCCTGGACCTCGCTGTCCACCCCGCCTCGGTCTGCGCTCTCGCCTGTTCCAGCACCGTTGCAGCCGTCCACCTCGGCCGACATTCCCGCCCTCTCCCTCACCCTCTTCCCCCCTCCCCCCAATATCATCAACGACTGAACCTTGTCATCGCTCCTATACCGTGGAGGTCGTTAACAGTCTTGCATTGCACCCTCGCCTATTCCAGCGCCGTTGCAACCGTCCACCCGCCGCGTCTTTGGTTGATTGATTAATTAGATTTCGGGCGTCAACGGCGCAGGTCATTAATCCCGTAAGTGTAGTTCGTGTTTTTTCCTCTGGTGGTGGTGGTGGTGGTGGTGGTGGCGGTGATTTTATCACACTAGATGGTGCATTCCGGAGCTGGCCTACCTGTCGGCTAGTGGGGTTTTCCCTAACCAGGTATCTCTCACCAGTGCGGGACCGTCCCAAGGGACAATCCCTAAGCTCCCGACTGGTCTCCCGGCATATGTGGTAGTGTAGTGCATGTTAGTATAAGTGTGTGTAAGTAAGAGGTGGGTATAGGACAAGGAAGAGGAAGGAAAAATCGTGCGCTGTCCGTGGCCCGTTTATTAGGGTATTGCTCCGGCATTCCCCTGGGGTAAATCCCTCGTTAGTCGACGTGCAGGTAGTAGCTTGACCTCACCTCCCAGATAGGAAAGAACGCCTTGACTTTCCTTCTCTACTAATGGCTATAGCAGCCCTCGTGTCTTGATACATCAATCAATCTCTTCCTCTCTCCAGCTCTTGCTATTTCCCTTATCTCAGCCCTCGTCACTACCCCCGCTTTGGTCCAGCCCGCGTCAGATTTCCCGCTTTCATCCCTTCTACCACCGACCCTGCTCACAGAGCAATCCACCTCCAGGTCGTTCTCAAATATGAATTTATTTCTTTTGTAAAGCATTTGCTCAATATTTTATCAACGAAGAAGAGGATTTATAACATGTTTTTGCTGTCAATAGGTCCATGGGTGTAGAACTAACTATTAAAGACAAAGAAACTTTCATTTCTTCTTAATGTCAAACTGATTAAACTATTTTTGTTAGTTTTCAAGCAATTAGTGATGTTTTCAAATTTGTATAATATGGTCTCATTGTAGAAAATACTGAATTTGTTTCGAGAAAGCCATCCTTGCGTTACTGAAATCATGTCAGGCCGTGTTTTCGTAAAATTAATGAGAGTAATTCATTATATATATATATATATATATATATATATATATATATATATATATATATATATATAAATCTCGTGTCACAATGTTTGTCCTCAATTGACTCCTAAACCACTTAACCGATTATAATAAAATTCGCACACCATGTGCAGTTCGATCCAACTTGAAAGATAGGATAGTTTAAATCTCAAATTATAGTCGCAATTTTAATTTATTGCTAATTATTTGTCTGCAACATACATACAACAATACATACAACAATGTTAATATATATAAATTTCGTGTCACAAGTTTGTCCTCAATGGACTCCTAAACCACTTAACCGATTATAATAAAATTCGCACACCATGTGCAGTTCGATCCAACTTGAAAGATAGGATAGTTTAAATCTCAAATTATAGTCGCAATTTTAATTTATTGCTAATTATTTGTCTGCAACATACATACAACAATACATACAACAATACATACAAGATGCGATGACTTACGTACGTCATTACGGCCGACCGGATTTATTTATTACATTCACATGTAATCCGAATTGGGAAGAGATACAAACTTTACTATTGCCAGGACAACAAGCCATTCATCGTCATGATTTAACTGCACGTGTGTTTAAACAAAAATTGAAATCCTTAATTGATTTTATTGTTAAATATTCAATTTTTGGTATCACACGTTGTTGGCTGTATACGATAGAGTGGCAAAAGCGAGGTTTGCCTCATGCCCACATTTTGGTTTGGCTTAAAGATAGAATCCGTCCTGAAGAAATCGATCAAATAATTTCAGCCGAAATTCCAGACCCATTAATTGATCAAGAATTATTTGATATTGTCACCAAACACATGATCCATGGGCCATGCGGTGCTTTCAACATGACGTCACCGTGCATGGAAAATGGAAAATGTAAAAAAAAATTCCCAAAGCCGTATACGAATGACACGATCACGGATATTGATGGTTATCCAATGTATCGCCGCAGAAGTACTGAGAATGGTGGCTACACATTTACAATGCGACTGCCGAACTTTCCAAATCAAGTTGAGTTTGATAATCAGTGGGTGGTACCATACTCACCACTACTTTCAAAAACTTACAAAGCTCATATCAATGTTGAGCTTTGCAGTTCTGTTAAATCAATTAAGTATATTTGTAAATATGTAAACAAAGGCAGTGATTTGGCCATATTTGAAGTACAAAACATAAATAAAAATGACGAAATAGCACGATACCAAATGGGCAGATACATTAGCAGCAATGAAGCTATTTGGCATATTCTCAGCTTTCCCATCCACGAAAGAGATCCTGCTGTCCAACATCTGGCAATACATCTTGAAAACGGTCAACGTGTATACTTCACTGAAAAAAATGTTCTCCAAAGAGCGTTCGAAGCTCCGAAAACGACTCTAACTGAATTTTTTACATTGTGTCAAAAACCTGATGTTTTTGGCCAATTCGCGAAGACATTGGTGTTTGGTGATGTTCCACGTTATTTCACATGGAACAAATCCAGTAAAAAATGGGAGCCACGGAAACAAGGAAAACCACATCCTTCCATTACAGGCATATTCAAAGCTAAGACATTGGGGAGACTTTACACGGTACATCCAAAGCAACGTGAGTGCTTCTATTTACGTTTGTTATTGGTGAATGTTCCCGGACCAACGTCTTTTGAATTTTTACGAACAGTTAATGGTCGAGTATTCAATACATACCAGGATGCATGTCGTGAACTGCAATTGCTAGAAGACGATAACCATTGGGACTTAACGCTTGCTGATGCTGCGTTGACATCAACACCGAATAACATTCGTCAGTTGTTTGCAATTATTTTGACGACATGTTATCCCTCGCAAGCACAAACTTTGTGGGAAAAATATAAAAATTGTATGACAGAAGACATATTGCAACGAATTAGACAAACAAATCAATGCCAAAACATAGATTATACACCAGAGATGTACAATGAAGCAATTATCTGTTAACTCCAAATGATTCTAACAGATGTCGACACCTTTCGACTGGGTTGAGTAAGTAATCAATAGATGGCGCTGCTATGGTAAAAAATCAGCTCCAAGAATCAGGACAGCAGAAGGTCATGCACAAGAATCTCAAGAACAGTGTAACGAACGTATTCAAGAGAATATCATAAGAACATTGTGACACGAGATTTATATATATTAAGATTATTTAACCTCCATTTAAAATTATTTTGCACTTATTATTTCAATGTGCTATGATAACATGTTTTTCAGTTCCTCTTTCTAATATTTAAACTATTATTATTATTTTCAGTCAAATGCCACCGAAAAAATCTAACATCAACAACGCGAGCAGCAAAGGGTCACGACGCAAACGTGTTGAAAGAGCTCAGCAATTACCAGAACAAATCGAAACAAGAAATGCAGCTCAAAGAATCAGGATTGCAGAAAGTCGTACACAAGAATCTCAAGAACAGCGTGACGAACGTCTGCAACAGAATATTACGAGAACAAGAGCGGCACGAGAACGAAACATAGCTACAATACGAGGACTAGATCGACAAAGGCAACGGATCAGCCGCTCATTAACACGTGCATCATTCGTTCGGCTTGCCTTTGAATATGCACCAGATATTAACTACTCGGCGCATTCAAAAATTGCTATCGGTGGAATGGATAAAGTATGTCAATATTGTCAGGCATTGAAATTTCGGAATGAAGCAGCCGGCATGTGCTGCGCATCAGGAAAAGTTGTGCTGTCACCTCTACCCGCTCCGCCGGAGCCTCTATTATCCCTTCTTACTGGCAATTCAGATGATTCCAAATTATTTTTGCGTAAAATACGCAAATTTAATTCTTGCTTCCAAATGACGTCATTTGGGGCAACTAAAATTTGCGATCGTGCATCCGATGGACGTAATTTTGAAACTACATTCAAAATTCAAGGCCAGGTGTACCATAAAATCGGATCACTGATGCCAATGCCTGATAACAATCCGAAATTTCTTCAAATTTATTTTATGGGCGATTGTGAAGAGCGCGTGACGACTCGGTGCCTGTATAATTTTATTGAACAAGCAGAGGAAAGAGCAATTGTGATATTATTGGAAAATTTTTTAGAAGATCACAATCAACTAATTCAATTGATCAAAAGAGTTTCGCCACGACTGCAAAATGACAATTATCAAATCGTCATAAAAGCCGACAAAGTACCATTAGGTGAACATGCTGGTAGATTCAACGCTCCAACTGTTGATGAGGTTGCTGTTATCATGGTTGGTGATCCAGTTGACAAAAGATCTATAAAAATTACACGGCGAGACAACACTGTCAGTACGATTTCGGATCTACACCGTTCATATGACGCACTACAATATCCATTGATATTTTGGCAAGGACAAGATGAATATCACCTTAATATCAAACAGTATGATCCAAATACCGGTAAATTTTAAAATTTTCTATTTACTTTCTTATTGTATGTAATATAGATTTTAATTTCGTATTGCATTTATTTTTTTATTTTTTTAGGTGATTACAGAAATAATAAAGTTAGCTCAATGAACTACTACGCACACCGAATAATGGTTAGACAACATCAAGACAATTATATCCTTCGATATCGTCAGCTGTTCCATCAATACATTGTTGATATGTATGCTAAGGTCGAAAGCGAACGCTTGCGATTCCTTCGATTCAACCAGGCAAAACTACGATCGGAAGAATATATTCACTTACGAGATGCTGTTGCTGGAAACATCGATGGAAATTTAAATCCCATTGACATCGGTAATGCTTTCATTTTACCTTCAAGCTACATCGGCAGTCCACGGAACATGCAGGAATACATACAAGATGCGATGACTTACGTACGTCATTACGGCCGACCGGATTTATTTATTACATTCACATGTAATCCGAATTGGGAAGAGATACAAACTTTACTATTGCCAGAACAACAAGCCATTCATCGTCATGATTTAACTGCACGTGTGTTTAAACAAAAATTGAAATCCTTAATTGATTTTATTGTTAAATATTCAATTTTTGGTATCACACGTTGTTGGCTGTATACGATAGAGTGGCAAAAGCGAGGTTTGCCTCATGCCCACATTTTGGTTTGGCTTAAAGATAGAATCCGTCCTGAAGAAATCGATCAAATAATTTCAGCCGAAATTCCAGACCCATTAATTGATCAAGAATTATTTGATATTGTCACCAAACACATGATCCATGGGCCATGCGGTGCTTTCAACATGACGTCACCGTGCATGGAAAATGGAAAATGTAAAAAAAAATTCCCAAAGCCGTATACGAATGACACGATCACGGATATTGATGGTTATCCAATGTATCGCCGCAGAAGTACTGAGAATGGTGGCTACACATTTACAATGCGACTGCCGAACTTTCCAAATCAAGTTGAGTTTGATAATCAGTGGGTGGTACCATACTCACCACTACTTTCAAAAACTTACAAAGCTCATATCAATGTTGAGCTTTGCAGTTCTGTTAAATCAATTAAGTATATTTGTAAATATGTAAACAAAGGCAGTGATTTGGCCATATTTGAAGTACAAAACATAAATAAAAATGACGAAATAGCACGATACCAAATGGGCAGATACATTAGCAGCAATGAAGCTATTTGGCATATTCTCAGCTTTCCCATCCACGAAAGAGATCCTGCTGTCCAACATCTGGCAATACATCTTGAAAACGGTCAACGTGTATACTTCACTGAAAAAAATGTTCTCCAAAGAGCGTTCGAAGCTCCGAAAACGACTCTAACTGAATTTTTTACATTGTGTCAAAAACCTGATGTTTTTGGCCAATTCGCGAAGACATTGGTGTTTGGTGATGTTCCACGTTATTTCACATGGAACAAATCCAGTAAAAAATGGGAGCCACGGAAACAAGGAAAACCACATCCTTCCATTACAGGCATATTCAAAGCTAAGACATTGGGGAGACTTTACACGGTACATCCAAAGCAACGTGAGTGCTTCTATTTACGTTTGTTATTGGTGAATGTTCCCGGACCAACGTCTTTTGAATTTTTACGAACAGTTAATGGTCGAGTATTCAATACATACCAGGATGCATGTCGTGAACTGCAATTGCTAGAAGACGATAACCATTGGGACTTAACGCTTGCTGATGCTGCGTTGACATCAACACCGAATAACATTCGTCAGTTGTTTGCAATTATTTTGACGACATGTTATCCCTCGCAAGCACAAACTTTGTGGGAAAAATATAAAAATTGTATGACAGAAGACATATTGCACCGAATTAGACAAACAAATCAATGGCAAAACATAGATTATACACCAGAGATGTACAATGAAGCATTGGTCTTGAACGAGGATTTATGTGTTCTTATTTCAAATTTACCACTTAATCATTATGGTATGCCATCACCTAATCGTCCAGCCACCGACTTAGTCAATACCGATTTACAACGAGAAAATCAATATGACCATGAAAGTTTAGCAACTATTGTCATGAACAGTGAACCATTACTGACAGCAGAACAAAAAATTATTTATGATCGGATTATGCTGGCTGTTGCTTCTGAACAAGGCGGTTTTTTTTTCTTGGATGCACCCGGTGGAACCGGTAAGACATTTTTAATATCGTTGATTCTTGCCAAAATACGGTCGCAACAAAAAATCGCATTAGCAGTAGCATCGTCAGGCATTGCGGCTACTTTACTGGATGGTGGGCGAACAGCACATTCAACATTCAAGCTGCCATTGGACGTTCATAATAAACCAGATGCAATGTGTAACATCAAAAAGAATAGTGGAATAGCTGCAGTGTTGCGGAAGAGTTCTATAATAATTTGGGATGAGTGCACAATGGCACACAAATATTCACTTGAAGCATTAAATAGAACTATGCAAGATTTAAACAGCAATAATAAACTTTTCGGTGGTGCTATCTTACTTTTGTCTGGTGACTTCCGGCAGACCTTACCGGTTATACCTCGCTCTACTTTCGCGGATGAGATTAATGCATGTTTGAAACAATCATTCTTATGGCGAAGTGTTGAAATACTTCGATTGACCATAAATATGCGAGTACAATTGCAAAATGATCCATCAACCCAAATATTTTCCGAACAACTACTAGATATTGGGAACGGTAAAATAGAACTGCAACCAAATACGCAATGCATTAAACTACCAGACAATTTTTGCACTGTTGTTCAGGATAAAAATGAATTGATTCAGAGTATTTTCCCGGATATACAGAATAATTATTTGAATCATGAATGGCTTAGTCAACGGGCGATTTTGGCAGCCAAAAACGTTGATGTTGACGAAATTAACTTCCAGATACAACAGTTATTACCAGGCGATATGATGTCTTTTAAATCAATCGATACTGTTGTTGATGAAAATGAAAGTGTAAATTTTCCGATTGAATTTTTAAATTCATTAGATATCCCTGGAATGCCACCACATAATCTTCGATTAAAGATTGGTTCCCCTATTATTCTCCTCCGTAATTTGAATCCACCTCAATTATGTAACGGTACGCGTTTGGTCATCAAAAAGATCACCGGAAACATTCTTGAAGCAACCATTTTGGCTGGGAAGTTTAAAGGAAAATTGGTCCTGCTGCCACGTATTCCGATGATACCATCAGATTCTACCATACCCTTCAAAAGGCTACAGTTTCCAATTCGTTTAGCTTTCGTCATTTCTATAAATAAATCTCAAGGTCAAACAATGCCCATTTGTGGTTTAGATTTGGAAAATCCATGTTTTTCTCATGGGCAACTATATGTTGCGTGTTCACGTGTTGGGAAACCGTCTAATCTATTTGTGTTAGCTAAAGACAGGTTAACCAAAAACATTGTGCACCGATTGGTGTTAAATTAAATTGAATTTGAAAGTATTTATAATTGAATAGTACTTATATTTGTTATACAAATTAAATGGAAATAATAAATCTGATAAATTTTTATTTTGTACCTATTGATTTCTGCTTAATATCAAGTGTAAGAACATTTTAATTAATTGTGTTCAACGTACTTCCCCTTCAAATCTCAATCCAGTGAATTTTTATACCAACATCAATATTTTCGTCTTTATTGGTAAATAATTTCATTGTACTAAAGGGTTATAGTAGTAGAAAGTCAAATAAGGAGATCACCATATTTTTTTACAAATACCATCTGTGTGAAAAAGCATAGTGGACTCCGTGACTTATGTTCTCTTATTGTTCCTCTTAGATTGTTTACTATAATGTAATATAACAAAAACTTTAGCCACAGCAACGCGTGGCCGGGTCAGCTAGTATATATATATATATATATATATATATATATATATATATATATATATATATATATATATATAAAGATATATACATATATCTTTTAACTTTTTGTTCAGTGTCGACAAAACCGTCGAGGATTATAGATGATATTAATATTATGTTGAGTTAATCCGTAAGAGAAATATAATACAGGACAAAGGTCTTGCGATAAAGTTCTGCATGCCACTACTTCCTGGCTTCGTGGATGAGCTTTCCTCTGTGAGATAAAGCGATTGAATTTCCGCGCAAGAAAACAATCGTGGTTGCATGGATTCTATTACACCAGCTATAAGCATTTATCTTTGCCTATTAATCTCTTATGAACTTTAGTACATGAACTGTGTAGTTGAAATTGAGTTTATTCTATTTAGCAGATACCTCTGTTTCTTTTGAGTTGAACTATATTCAGTCGTAGGTAGCAATGCCAAAACAAGCGATCTCAAGAACAAGTCTCATTCGACATTGGCTTCATGAATTTCCAGACTTCACAAGAAATAGAAAGATCATATTCTGCCAGGAATGTAACAAACAGATGAGTTACTTACTCCCTAACCATGGACTATTTTTTGCAGTTTTGAGGTTAAAAATCTTGACGCGCCAATAAACATCGCAAGGTCAAATCATCGTACTCCAACTCACTCTATGTTTGTGCTGGAACATACTAAAATTTACCAACTGTACTTTTATAATTTTAAGCTGTATTGAGCACATACAAAATGGTAATTAAATTTCTCAGCTCTCATTTTCTCTACTTAGGATTCAAGCGCGAAGGAATCCCATTTAACTGATGTAGAAGAAGCGTTACACAAGGCAAATGTTTCATTTAAACCCGAATTAAACCAAACATCTGGGGAATCCATCATAAAGAATCAGTGTTTTGGAGATTTGTTAAACGGGGGATCGCAAGCGCTCTGGTCTAAGCGTTTCATGCCAAAATACGCTAGATAAAGTTGTCTTACATAGTCTGTAATACTCCTCATGAGAATCTTAATATCACGTTTAATATCGTCGCATACGTAACAAAAGTCATCTGGCACATTTTTGCGTCTCAAACTTGAAGCGATGTTTCACGAAACGCTCAGAGGAAAGCATCCGTTAGAATTGTTTGTGTGTTGCAGTATCCACTTGTTACTACGTTGGCACACTCATGACACTGACGTGAAAGAAAATTTGAGACGGACTGCCTGCCGATTATGCTTACTGAAGAAGTGTGTTGATGCGAATCTAAGTTAAGGATTGACGTTACGCTCTTGGTAGAAATTGCCATCGGGAGGGAGGGTCGGCGACGGGGTGGTATCACAAGACTTTCTAGGTTTCTGTGGTCGGGCAGGGAGGAAAGAACTTCGACTCCAAAAAAAATCGTTCATGAAAATCCAAGTAAAATTGATTATTATTTTCAACAAAACCTGTCGTAATAGAACTTGATGTGTTCGGTGACTGTACAAAAGCATACCTAATCACACGCTTAATAATTGTTCGATTATGCGTTAAGTATTATTTAAAGGTTTCATTTGAGTTGCTTATAATTGTTATAATACAATTTTATAAAATTACAACTATAACTCAAAATACATAATTTTTAAATAGTGCCCATGTTGCAGTCCAAGAAAGAAATATTGTCATTTTGCCAAGATTAGCACGTAAATTCACTTTTCATGTGGATTCTGTACCAAACATTTATTCTCCACTAGGACGTTTCGTTTACCTCGGCTTCTGTAACTGTTTTTAGTTTTCTTCCATGAGGACAATAAGGGAAGGTGTTGTTAATGGTGATTTTTTTTCATATATCTTTAATTATCATCTTCGTTAGACACGACGCTTTTATTGTCTGCCTTGCGTACGTCTGTCAAATGTAAATTTTCATAAAAAGGTATTTGCAAAGATTGAAACAATTGCCAAGGTTGCATGGGGATGTGTTTGTAAGGCTTAGAAAGGTACTAAAAACGCACTGTAAACGGTTACAGTGCACTGCCATCAACATACGACTGCTGCCAAGGGTTCAAGGTAATACTGAATTGGATTATTTAAAACACGTGCACAGAATCGCAATTGTATTTTCTGCAATAGTCATGACTTTGGATTCGAAGTTGCGCTGGAAGGAGAACATCAAATAGAGAAAGCGGAACTCAATTTGAAATTCAATAAAATGCACTGGGTATTGGGAAGAGAAACTCAATTGTCCGTTTATAATAAATGTATTTTACCTATTTACCGATTTACCTATTTGCAAGCGAATAGTCCGATTGCATCATAACCTAAACATAAAGACGATAGAAGATTAATGAGTATGCAGTAAAACAACAGTGACATCCACTGACTCACAAAAATATTGAGGCATCAAAACTCCTCGCTTGTACTGGAAAAATAAGATTTAAAAGAAAGAAACCTCTTGACCTGTAGTTTGATTTACTTCTTGATGATGAACTCAATGATCTCTGCGATGTCGAAGTGTATCACAAAAATTGTGGTAATTATATTGTTAGATCTAACACTTCTTAATTTATTGTAGTTGTGTTAGTAAATGATTTAATAAAACATATTCTGCAATGTTCGTAG